>SNQJ01S0014602.1:86531-117368 GCA_010110895.2 Picea sitchensis
ATAACTTCTTCATAAAATATCCAAATTCAGTGAGACAAATTGTGTTGGTTATATTACAGTCTTTAGTATGCTTTGGAATAGTTTCAGATCGATTCAACAAATATTATGTGCGGGGAACACTCTACAAGTGCGCTCTCTAGAATAATCCAGAATTCAGCAAGGTATGTCATTTTTGCTATAACTCCTTTTCTGAGAGGTTACAAGTAGTGCCACCTGGAGGAATTGCATAAAAAACACTGAAGAAAATTGTGTATTAGTTTCAGATCTTCATTCATTACAGGCTCAAATTTATGATTATTTCAAGTTAGGGTTGTTGACTAATCCAAAACTAGTCATGGTTGAGACAAGCAGTTGATGAGTTGGCACATACATGAGGTGTATAGCTGATTATGTTGGTACATATTGATGAGTCGTTGTTGATGAGTAGTTGACACATGATTGGTATATACTTGGTACATGTTTGGATGCACTTGTTTATGGTACAGGTTGATTACAGGTTGTTTGGCACAGGTTGGTTCATGGTTGATGCTCTTACAGATTGATATTTGTTGAGGATTGTTGTCTCATCTCAGTTGGTTTTGAGAATGTAAGTTGAGTCTTGTATATAGAGCTGGTGCACTTGTAGAGTTGTACTCTATTCAGTTGTTGCTGAAAAACCCCCGGATTGAAGTCCATAATAAAAAGAAAAATTGTGCATACATCTTGTGTTCCTTGTGTTCCTTGTGGAGATGATTTGTTGATGATATATTGTTGATATATGTTGTTGATATGTATTCACATCTAACTAATTATTAATGACAACAATGAGTAATGAGTTAATGTCAAATGCTAACTAATGAGTTTTGTGTAAGAGTAAAGTTTTGGGAAAAAGATCCCCACACTCATTCACCCCCCCCCNCAAAACTTCCATTTGGATCAACAATATTTAAAATAGGAGCACTAGTAAGCAATTCTTTCAACAAATTAAAGTTTTCTTCACACTCTGTTGTCCATTCAAATTTAATTCCCTTCTTTTGCAAGGAAGTGATGCGATGAACAATCTTAGAGAACCTTGCTATAAATATTTTGCAATAACCATCTAACCCCATAAAATATCTGACTTCTGAAACATTCTTGGGTGTTGACCATCCTCTAATGGCTTCAATCTTCTCTGGATCCATTGTTATACCTTGTACTTAAATAATGTGTCCCAAGTATTGGATCTATTCTTAGTAAAAAGAAAACTTATTAAGCTTGGAATACAACTAATGTTCCCTCAGCATTGGAAATACCAATATTAGGTGATGTTCATGCTCTTCCTCTAACTTAGAATAGACAAGTATGTTGTCCCAGAATAATATGACAAACTTATCCAAATAATTTCTGAATATTCCATCCATTAAGCACATAAAGACAATTGGTGCATTGGATAGTCCAAATGAAACCACTACAAATTCATAATGCCCATACTTGGTTCTAAAGGTTGTCATATGGATGTCTTCTTCTTGATTCTTACATGATGGTATCCTGATCTCAATTCTATCTTTGAAAATATATTTTCCCCTCTTAGCTGATCAAAGAGGTCATCAATTCTGGGTAGAGGGTACTTGTTCTTTACAGTGGATTTATTCAGTTGTCAAAAGTCAATACATAGCCTCAAGGTTCCATCCTTATTTTTGACAAAGAGTATTGGTGCTCCCCAAGGTAAAACACTTGGATGTATGTACCTTTTCTTCAACAATTCTTCCAACTGCATTTCTAATTCTTTTAATTTTGGTGTGCTCATTCTGTAAGGTGTTTTTAATATCGGTGCAGCTCCTGACACTAAATCAATTTAGAAATGTATCTCCCTCTTTGGTGGAAACCCAAGTATTTATTGGAATGAATCTTTACATTCTTGTAGTACCGAAAATTCTTCAAGGCTTGTCCCCTTTGTATTTTATGGTTCCTCTACATGAGATGCATACAATTGACATCCTTTTCTGAAACATCTCTTCAGTTGTAAGGTTGAAATCTCCCTTATAGAGATGGGTCTTGGAACTCCTTTCATAGTGCTATGTTTTCCTTCTTCATTAAGACATGTAAATGTCTTGTTATGACAATCTAGGACAACATTATTCTTGTCCAACCAATCCATTCCAATTAGAATATCATAAGACCCCAACGATATAATATTTAGATAAACATTAGTATTCATACCATTAAGACTTATGGAACAACCTCTAACCATATCATGGATTCTCCTTTTGGTTCTAGTGTCTAGCTAAACCAAACTTGATTTTTCAAGCTTACTTTTCTCCAAATGTAATCTATCAACTATTTTAGGATCAATGTAACGATGACTTTCTCTTGAATCAACTAAAATAGAAATAGGATGATTAATGATTTTACCTTCCACCTCGATCATATTGGATTGGTACTCTACTTGTCAATCATCTAAGGCTACATATATTATTCCCATGCCTTCTATTGTTGTACCATCGTGGATGTTGTTCATGGTATTCACTTTGTCCTTTCTATGAGGGAAATCCTTGTACAGGTGATCTTTGCATCCCCAACATTGGATTGGTGGTCTTCCCCTTTTTCCCAAGGAATCTTCTCTCTTGGATTCATCCTTAGCATATTGGTTGGGATGATTTTTATTTGGGATATTTCTATTGAAAGGAGTTTTGAATCCTTTCTTTCTCTGATCAGAATTATCCTTCTTCTTATCCTTCCAATATTTTTGCAAAGACTCTCTTCCCTTTCCTTACTCATACAAGTACTTAGCCTTCCTAATGGACTCAGTCAAAGTCCTAGGTTCATCATATTGAATCTTCTCTTTATAAAAGGATGGAAGTCCACTCAAAAACCTATGTACTTTCACCTTCTCATATTGTATAAACCCCACATACTTCAGCAGCCCCACGAACTTCTTTGCATACTCTACCATGGTCATGCTTCCTAGCCTAAGTTCAAATAAATCATGCATTTTCTTGTCATAGAAGTGCTCTGAAAGGTACTCCTTCTGAAAATATTTCTTGAATTGCTTCCAAGTGATCATATTCTCATTAATGTGCTCAACTTGCTTCAGTTGATCCCACCACATAGAAGCTTTCCCATGTAAATGGTATGTGGCAATTCTTGATTCTAGGTTTGATAAGTATTTATGTAATTGAAAATACCTCTTGAGTCCAAGAAACCATGCCTCAACATCATCTTCCATTTCTCTTTCACCATCAAAGGATGGTGGCTTAAGCTTCCTCAACGCTCCTTGCAAACTGTCTAATTCATGTCTTCTTCTTTGGTGCCTAACAGGAGACACCTATAAACTACTTATGGAATCTTCAGATGCATAAAATTTCCTTTTTGACTAGGGAGGTGAGTGATGTCTATGATTTCTGCTAGCACTTCTTGAATAACCAGTTCTTTTGTGACCACCTCTTCTTTCATGACATCTTCCCTCTTCCTCTTATTTTGAGTTTGGTCCATTATTTTTTTATCTCTACAACTGATTTAAGATTTGCATCACTTGAGAATTTATCTCATTTTTTTCTCTTATCAGACTCTCATTGTCTTCTTTGTAACTCTGCGCTTCTATTTTCAGGCTTCTCACAGTCTCTATCAATGTTTCTTGCTCCCCTCTGGCCTGGTGTCTATTGGATTCTGTCTCTGCATTACCAACACTGATATTTTGACCTTTGGCCTCTTTATCATGGTTGGAAGCTCCCTCTTCTTCTTCCATTTATTGAATATGAATTATTATACTGAACTAATATGTTTACACCCCCTAATTCTACAAAATGTGCAAGCAACCATTTTGTTAGAATTATGCATATTATAAAATAAAAATCCAAACAATGCTACAGGTCTTTTTTCTTCTCAATTCATGAATAATATATTATCATTATCCATATTATAACAATTCCATGTTATCCTCCTCTAAATCATATTTCCAGTGACTATAATCTTGCCCCAATTTGAAATTTGAGTTGAAAGTTATGGCTTCCCGAAAAAACATCACTTTCACCCCCTTTTCTTTTATTTTGCAATAGGATCTTGTCGAAATATTCCATAACTTCTTCAATTGGTACATAATTTGAATTCTGCACAGGATCTTCCTTCAATCCACTTTCCTTGTGACCATGGCTCTAAACCATAGGATTATTCACTCTTTAACGCCTTCCTCTATATTTTACACAGGAGCTTCTTTGAACACAATGTATGAGGGATTGGTTACTACTAGGCCCTTCACGCCTCTAATTGACCAATTTACCTAATCATGAGACCTACGCTAGGACCAAGTCCTTCGGACTTCGGGATTCAGCTATTCTCCCTTTTCAATCTTCCAACTTCTCACAAGGTAAACTTCGTCGAAACCCTTATATTATCTCCACTAGAAAATCGAACGATCGAGATTTGATCTCTCGTCGATTGGACGATCCCGGTTCATCTGGAGGCTTCAACGAGATCAACTTTCATGACTTAATCAGACTTTGAGATGGATGACCTTAATCAATTTGGGACTTCGGTGCTCTGGGACTCTAGAACATTACAACTCCCAAATCGCTCAACTCCCCTGGAGTGATACTCGTCGAAGCTCTTACCCTATCGTTCCACTGTTAAATCGGATGGTCACAAGAACTCCCGAAGGGTATCAGATCAACGGACCGCGTGAATTCACTACTATGGGACATTACAACTCTCGATTTTTTCAACTTCCCTGGAGTGATACCTGTTGAAGCAGTCATAAAGTGACGATGACCGCTTACCGTCAGTTAACGCCTTCGATTACGCTATCCTTCCACTAGTTGATCCAATGGCCATGACTTAATCAATCGTTGGGATGGATGGTACTTATTCATTTTGGGACTTTGGCGCTCCGAGACTCTAGGATATTACAACCCTCAAGTCGTTCAACTCCCCTAGAGTGATATCTGTCGAAGTGCTTACGCCATCCTTCCACTGCTTGATCTAATGGTTGAAAAAGGTCTCAAAGGGATATTACATCGATGGATGCATGAATTCATGACTTCGGTCTTTGTCACTTTCGCTGGTAGAGAGGTTTGACACCCTTGGAGGACATACTCCCAGAGATGACATGTCATGTTGATGTCACCTATGGTGACGTGGACCCATGGCATGTGTGCCATGTGTCACTAAAAAATGAACAGGTTAAGGTCCAAAAGGTACTGAATCTGGGTGACATGTGTCCCCACATGGTATCCCAACCACATGGCATATGACACATCATCAATCAAATGGATAGTCCACCATCTATGCTCCAGATCTAACAGCCTGCATTACTCCCGAATTATTCCCTCAATCTAACAATCGATGGGATTTTGAGACTTCGGCATTCCGGGACTCCAACTTATAGCAGTTCTAAAATGGTTTGATTCTCCCGGAGTTAACTTCCCAAAGTGGTCAACCCCGGATGACCCAGACCAACGACTAATATTTCACCCGAGCCTCCTATCATATCGGACGGCCAGCGGGACTTCGCGACTTCGACCTTTTCCATGCTTCTTCCATGTCTCCCATAATCACTGAAATGACAAAGTTTCGGAGTTTTCCATCTCTTGCTTGGTTTCGATCAATGACTGTGATCGCTCCCGAGATCCAAAAGGGATGGCCACGACTCTACGATCCTTCACAAAGGATCACTTTCTACATGACGCTCTGGCTTTTGTGCAATCTTTGCAGTGTTATCTTTCCTAAGCTCTAAGATCGTGAGAACATATCCATTTTTAACCATAATACCTTGTCCACAGTTCTGACCCATACAAGTCTGGTGTTTCAACCTGAAGCTCTGATACCAATCTGTAACCTACCCAGCCACCCACAGGCCAGGCACGCTACTTCAAGCCTGCTTCTGAACTAATTTCAAATTCTGATCAAATTTTTAATTAATAAAGATGCATGGAATATTCACATGCATAGATCAAGATTCAAGCTACAATATAAAAGAAATGAACCATATGTCATGCACAATAATAACCAACAAGCATGCATATTATAGATATGAATTTCATAGATAAATAAATACATAGCGGAAATAAGTATAAATGTAAATGAAACCATGGCAGAGAAATCACTTATCTTTAATGAAATGAATCACCAATTGGTTGCAGACCAAGGACGTTCCACCCAACCGTAGACATTGTTGTCCCATGTCTCAACAACAATATCACCCCCGAGCCAGGGCTATGAGTCCACAAGGACGGTTCCAGAGTGTCACTCAACTTCCCAAACCAGTCAACACTCAAGCTCTCACAGGCTTCTCAACACACATAACAATCCAAAGTACGCAAACTCTCTTCTACCCACCCTGCACAACCCAAGAGAATGGACCCCCTTCTCTACCACGCAGTCCCTCTAGCTATCCACCTCCTACCAGGGCTCCAGTGCATCTGGTCAAGAATCTCCATGATGGGACTCTCATGATTCGTAGTTGTGGGAAAACATTAACGCATGTCAATTCATCTCAGACATGCAGGCATTAATTCATGGTTGGAATACACCAATAGTCACTACTGCCAACGAAACTATGGCTCCTCTTCACAATTCATTTTTCTCTCCCTAGCCAAGATGAAAAGGAATGAAGAATGAAGAGTGGTTGAAAGAGTGAATGGAGAAAGAACATAATGAAAGGTGTGAACAATGAACAATGAGTGAATGAGTGAATGAGTGAAGAAGAAGCCCCCAAACAACCCACAAGATGGGTTTATATCTTTACTTGCAAATCAAGAACCATATGGCCTTCCCCAAGAAGCTCATGTAACCACTCCTCTCCATTAAACAATTATGGGTAGATAAAATATAAAATAAATACTTAGCCCCTCAAGCCCCCTCTCTTGTGGAATCATAGCCCCCTATAACTCTTTTCATTGTCTATCTAGTAGCCAATGATGTATTTATTATTAATAATGATCAAAACATTACATTTCCTAGGCACACTGGCTTCTTTAAATTGTTTGAGCACTCTGGCCTTTCATAAATTAACAAAATACATTATTTAATACGGGGCTAAAAAACCCGGAGTATTACAATTATTAAGTAAAATTGTATAAGGAAAGAAATATTTATAATAAATCTATTAACCTGTTGTGCTATATTAAGAATGTGTTACCGCCTCAAATCTAAATACAACTCAAATTCCAATGGATTAAGGAATTGGGTATATTAAGGATGTGTTAGGAGCTTAAATCTAGATAGAACTCCAATTCCAATGGAATAGGGAATTAGGTTTCAATAATGATGATGTCAACTTTTGAATATTATATATATAATTTGTAATTTCTATCCAAATTGAATATATTGTGGAGTGAAAACTTTTATAGAAATGTTGGTGAATGATATTAAAAGTTAAAATAGAATGCAATATTTTTTCATAAATATTCAATGTTTTAAAAGTGAAATGACGTATTTAACTTTCTGATTAAAGAGTGATCGTCATGCGCAATGCAAGCAAGTCAATTTCATAGATAAGATGTTGATTGAGTGCACTAAAAATTAAAAAGAAGATGGTCAATGAGAAAGGTAACTTTAGAATATCATATACCAAGTATATATGATATATTTGAGCAAAACGTGGAAATATAGTAGAAGTGATGTGATAAGGACTATGTCGGGAACAAATATGGTTGCACATCCAAGTGAAATTTACAAAACAATATTGAAAATTATGCCCACCACTTGAACATTATAATTGTGCCCACTTGAACATTATTGTGACCATGCCTTTGGGTTTACCCCTTTTCGTGGGTCCTCACTAATTTTCATTATGAAATTATTAGTGCCTTACAACCGTCCTTTGCTTAAATTATCTTCAACATAACACATCCTAACACATCCATTCAATGCAACATCATTTCATTCATTGACATTGATCTAAAACTTGCTCCATTGATATAAGAGGATTATGTTATTATCAAGTGTTAAGCTTACACACAAACATACCATTCCACTTTATTGATTTGGGAATACTAGATAGTAGTACCCCATGCAAGACAAGTGGTTCACCTTGGCATATATAGAGTTTGAATTTCCTTATCTCAAAACTGAAGTAATATGGATCATTGCTAAATAAGTTGGGGTTTTGTATTCATATATAGGTGTGGATGTTATTTTATATGTACAATACTAGTTTTAAATAGTTTGTTAAGTGTTTGTGTTAACCACCAAACCTCCTCCATATTATTATGAATAGAGTATGAGTTTTTTTTATCTCAAAATTGAAAGAATGAAGATTAAATCCTTCTCCTCAATTTTGATAGAATTATGTATGTAACTATTGTGATCATGATAATAATAAGTTCATATCTAGAAATATTTTGTGTTAGTTACATATAAATAAACATTTAACAAGAGTTTGACTTAGTTAGCATTAAGTGCCACAAATTTTATCTCACACTACAATCATGCATTACCACCAAGGTTTTATGATGGACAAATATTCACTAATTTTTGGTGCTTAAGAATAATAGAAAGAATATTTGACTAAGATTGTAGTCGAGATCCTTTTATAATTCTTGTATAACTAAAAACACTCCACTTTTAGTGGATAATTAAGGTATTTTCTATTATGTAGGGTGTAAGGTGTTTGACTAGATGGGCGTGGAGACCCTCACCCAAGTCCTCAAGGAGACGTAACTTGGGGTTTCTCTGGCACCCAAGTGTTGCACTAGTTGGGCAAGTGGGCACCTTGGGAAGGCGAACACTCCAAGGAGCTTGCCCAAGTATGAAGTGACCAAGAGATTGGGGCGCACCAACATGAGGAGCACAACAAGGTTCGAGGATGTCAATCCCAAGGGGCACGACGATTGATGAGTGCATGGGTTCGTTTGGGCAATTGTGTTCGCGAAGGGGCACGTTGATTCATTTGGATGACTAAATCAGCGAAGGGGCACGACGATTCATTTGGACACATGGGTTCGCAAAGGGGTGCGACACCCCCAAAGGATGCAACAGTTTGTGATGGTGACCTTTGGAGTCCCTATAAGAGAACAAGGGCGCACAACCAAGGAGGGAAGATTTGAAGATAAAGAGAGAAAGATCAACTCTGCGATTCTAAGGAAGACTTAGATGAAGAGGGGCAAGCTCCCTCAAGGAGCCAAGTCTCTCCACATGGAAAGACTTGTGTTGCCTTGAGATGATTCGGTGGATAGACTTAGGGTAACCTTCTTTTTGGCTGATTTTGGGGGAATTCAAGTTTAAGAAGGCATGCTAGGAGAAAGAACCGCAATCATGTGTGAAGCCTCGTGACAGAGAAGAGATGACAAGTCTTGGATTGAAGGAATGTCAGAAGTACACTATAGAAGGTTGCAAAGACAGTTGCGATAGAAAGTCTTGATGTAACGAATCTGTATATGAGTGTCTTTCCGATGATTTCTCTTTACTAAATCTATTTGGAATTGAGTTTGAGTCTGTACTTTCTTCGAACAATTCATTCTCATCTCAATTACTTAAAAATATATATATATTAATTGATAAACTCCTTTGTGACATGGAGTTTTAACCAATTATTTTTTCCAATATTCATTATTTTAATTATTATCACTAAGTAAGCAACTTATTCTTATATATAAAAAATTAACTTTGCATAACATTTCTACATAAACAAAGTCCACTTTATCTTATAGTCGCCATAAAATCTTCACGAGGACCCTACATATCACAATGTATAAAGGCCAGAGTATTTGCCACGTGCACTTTGCAAACTTTACACGTAATAATGTCCTTACCACATTCATATGTGGGAATCTTTAATTTATATATATATATATATATATATATATATATATTTTCCACATACCTATTTGAAGTTTTACAAGGATATTGGGAAGAAACAACGAAATTGAAAATCGAAAGACAATGGATGGGTAAGAACTTGGAATTNGTCGCCATAAAATCTTCACGAGGACCCTACATATCACAATGTATAAAGGCCAGAGTATTTGCCACGTGCACTTTGCAAACTTTACACGTAATAATGTCCTTACCACATTCATATGTGGGAATCTTTAATTTATATATATATATTCCACATACCTATTTGAAGTTTTACAAGGATATTGGGAAGAAACAACGAAATTGAAAATCGAAAGACAATGGATGGGTAAGAACTTGGAATTTAACCATGTTCATGTCAATTTATAGATATGTTTTTATTATTATTTTATTGTAATTAATATTTATTAAATAAAATGATATATTTAATTTTGTTTATTATATTTAATTTATAAAGTTGATTTATTATTGAGATTGACCCCATATGGGGTGATATCTGTCGATTCCATGTTAACTGGCACACATGTGAGCATAACAGTTAAAGCCCCTCACCACAAGCTTCCCCCTTAGTCCATTCACCATGCTTAGCATTCATGCTGGGAGGGAGATAGTGCGTCGGAACAACAAGGGAAGATTAGTGGCACACATTCAACACCAGTTATGGCTCACCGGAGCAAGTACATGGTCACTGGGAAACATCATCTCAGTCCTCATGGCACCTTTTCCTATCATCTCAATGGTTTTAATGGAGGTAAGACTTCACAGTGGTTATTTTATCCTACATATGCACTTGACTTTTCATTCCCAGCCTGAAATTTCTCTCCACTGGGGCCACACTCCCGCACCCTGATTCCATTTCCCCTTTGGTCTCCATTTCCTGTATGCACTCAGCCTTCATCCCCATTAGTTCTCTCTTCCCCCTGGTGCATGAGCATTGTCTGCATTTCACCATCTATCTTTGTTTTTTTTACACCATCTCGTGCGAAAGGGGAAAACCCAAACGTGGGTTGACTTACTATAGATTTGTATCCCAACACCATCGTCCAGGCCCTTCCTTGGCTCCCTCTCAGCCTCCTAACCCGTTCACCGATCCTGTCAGGCCACCCCATTCTGACCAAAATTGGAATGATGATTCTCAACTTCCCCTTGGAAATTTGGAGCCAATGACTCAAAATTCTGACCCCGTGATTGCTTCAGGGGGTTTTCCAATAGAGGAAGAAATTCCTCCCAGTTGGTTGGAGGATACCACTGTTTTGACTGAACCAATGGTCAATTCCATCCCCCCTATCCATCCTGCGACAACTCTGGGCGGTTGTGTGATAGAGGAAGAAATTCCTCTACATTGGCTGGAAGACTCAACAAGGGGGACAACCCCAAACATCAATGCGTCGCTCAATGGGACCATCGAGACAAACTTGGATTACTGCCTAGTTGAGGAGGATACTCCTTCGAAATGGTTTGAGGAAGCAACAACACAACCAACTTCAGATGCCCACGGCTCATCCAATGTTGTGAGCTTAGGGCCAAAACTGCTCATTCCACGCAGATTCTCGGAGGATCATCTGCAGTTGATTTTTGAAATGCGTCGGGACATAGTGGACCAACTTCATTGCCAGAGCACCCTCAGTCGTCACCTAGACCTCCTCTTTGACTCCTTGTCAAATGAGCCTGCCAAGCGTCGTTGCCTGACTTTTTGTTAATCGTTTTTCAAGTCACTTTCCGCCATGATGGATGCTCGGGTTCTCCAAATCTCTATTTTTCTTATTGTCATGTTATCAGGTCTAGATAGGATACATTCACAGTTAGAATTTGCACTAGTTAGACTCTAGCTCTAGCTTATTGGCATGTCTATCAGTTTTGCAGGCCACCTATTCTGGTTTCCATGCATGTCGCAAAATAGGTGGTAGATTTTGAACTATGTATTGCTATGACGACTTTTAAAGGTAATATAATCTTTTTATTTACACACACAAAAAAAAATTCATCGAGATTGACTAATTAAAAGTTAATATAGCCCACAGGGGTGCAGTCTAGTGGTCAACAGACGTACTGTTAAGGCATTCGGGCTGCTAAGCAGGTCACGAGTTCAAACCTTGTCTTATCTGGAAGCCAAGCTTGCAGGCGGTGTGGTTCCACCTAGGGGTTATAAGGAAGCCGGCAGGGATTCGACCCTGTGTCACGCGGCAGCCAGATATTGTCGTCGTTACTGATTCCCCTAGATACAAAAAAAAAAGGTTAATATAAATATTATCTGTATTTATTAAAAAGAATAATTATTGTAAATTAAACAATTTTTTTATTAAAATTAATAAATTATTATTTTATTGTGATTAATATCTTATTAAATAAAATGGTATATTTAATTTTATTTATTATATTTTAATTTATAAAGTTGATTTATTATTGAGATTTGTAAGGTCTTCGACTAGATGGACGTGGAGACCTTCGTCCAAGTCCTTAAGGAGACAGAATTTGGGGTTGCTCTGATACCCATGTTGAGCTAGTGGATTCCTTGGGAATGCGAATGCACCAAAGGGATTTCCTAAGTATGAAGTGACCAAGAGATTGGGGCACGTCAGAAAGAGGGGCACACAAAGGTTGGGTATGTCAGTCCCAAGGGGCACGACGGTTGACGAGCACATCGGTTCATTTGGGAGACTGGGTTCGCGAAAGGGGGCGGCGATTTGTTTGGACAGATGGGTTCATGAAAGGGTGTGACACCCCCAAAGGACCACGATGGTGACCTTTGGAGTCCCTATAAGAGAATAAGGGCACACAACCAAGGAAGGTCGATTTGGAAGACAAGGAGAACAAGAAGAGCTCTATGATTATGAGGTAGATGAAGAGAGGCAAACTCCCTCAAGGAGCCAAGTCGCTCCACTTGGGAGGACTTGTGCTGCCTTGAGGAGGATTCAGTGGACATAGTTGAGCAAGATTTTCTTGGGTTGGTTTTGGGGAAGTTTGGAAACGTAGTTCTGTTGGAGGCATGTGTGAGGCAGAATTGAAACTTGTGAAGTCTGCAGAAACAAAGAGACAACAAGTTTGCAGTTGAGGGCACGTTTGAGGTGCATCGTAGGCGGTTGCAGAGACAGTTGTGATAGATAGTCTTGGTGTGACAAATATGTTCAAGAGTGTCTTGGTGAGGTGAGGCAAGTCATTTGACTCTGCCAAAGTTGTAAACCGAGTCGGTAGTGCTCATGTTGTAATTGTTCCACAATAACAAAGACTTAGCAGGGTATGAGGCACAGTTTGTGCCACCCGCACTATATCTATGTTTCTCTTGTCTATTTTGTTGTTGTTCTCTTGGTTTCTCGTGGATGTATGCTCAAATATGACTAAGTGTTAAATTGTTAACAAATGTCTAAGTAAACAAAAGTTGCACTAGAGTAGGAGTGAAACTCGACGGTAGCCTAGAATGGAGTATCACTATGCTATAGGTGAAGAGGCGTAGTCCGGGTGAAGTATCCTTGGTGTTACCAAACATCCAAGTGAGAAACGTTGTGGTGATACACACCCTCAAGAAATATACAATCACAAGACACACTCTGAAGACGTGACAAAATTGATTAATTAATTAATAAATAATAAATGATATTATCATTTTAAAGTTAATATAAATATTTAACTATATTTATTAAAAAGAATAATGATGTTATCATTTTAAAGTTAATTTAAATATTTAACTATATTTATTAAAAAAAATAACTATGGTCAATTGAAGCAAATTTAGTGATAACATAGAAAAAAAATTATGTTGAAATGTTCGTTGAATGACAATAAAAGTTAAATAGATAGCGACATTTATTTTTATTTTTCTCGTAATCATTGAAGTCTTGTTAAAGTTAACTCTTTAGATTTAGCTTCGTTACTCAAATAGATATCAATATTTTTCCCATAATCATTCCATTCTTCTCAAGTTACTATCATTAACTTTCTTAGTGAAAAAGAAAGGATGGTTGTCTCAATGTTGTGATTGGAATACATATTTTAACTTTCTTATTGAAGAAGAAAGGATGTTTGTGTCTCAATGTTGTGATTGAATTACATATTTTTTTATTGAGACGTTGATTGACATTAAAAATAAAAATTGAGACTTTGTTGGGACAACATTGAATTACATATTTTTTTTTATTGAGACGTTGATTGACATTAAAAGTAAAAATTGAGACTTTGTTGGGATATATAATTTTAAATTGAGGTGTTGAAGGGAGATGTTAAAAACTAAAAACTAAATATATTATATGTGTGTTTAAGTGATTTGAATTATCTTAAAATATGTAGAATTTATAAAGATTTTAGATTTTCCATAAAGAGTGTTCAAATTATTTATTTTTTCATGAGGGTAGATTTATGTAGATTTATATGTGAAGTAAAATTTCATTTTTTTAATTTAATTTTTTGGAAATATGATGATCTAAGGTATAGGTTATCTTAAAATGAGCTAAAATTTTTAGAAAAAATTTCCAAATAATAAGATGAAAATGCCACTTATCATAAGCGATATTTCATAATGAGAGTTCTTATTAATAAGGAGAAATATAACATTATGCAAGATTCTTCCCAATTACTAGGAAAATTTCTACTTAAAAATAAGTTGGCTAATAAAATTATTTCCTTGTTTAAACAAAATTTCACATAAAAGAAGATGAATTTGTCTACTTTTCAATTTCAAAATATCAGTGTTATCGTAGGGTTCTCATGACCTGATGGATGTGCTCCATATGTTCTACCCAAGTCCAACTGAATATGAGGATGTCATCAAATATACGACCAAAAAATATTTTGTGAGTGGCCACAAGATATCATCCATCATTCTCATGGATGTCATTGGAGCATTAGTCAAGCCAAAAGGCATGACCAACCATTCAAAAAGGCCTTCTTTAGATTTGAAGGTTGTTTTCCATACATCAACTTGTTATATCGTAACCTAGTAGTAGCCAAACTTCATAACAATGTTACTAAAGAACTTGACACCCTTAAGCTGATCAAGAAGATCACCAATCTAGGGGATTGAGTATGAAGACAATGATATTGTTCAAGGCTCTATAATCAATATAGAGTTGACATGTCCCATCCTTCTTATGTACCAACACAATTGGGCTCCCAGAAGGTGAGGAGCTCAGTCGAATGTGGCCCTTGCGAATGAGCTCGTGAATCTAATGCTTTATTTCCTCATTCTCCATAAGGGAGCACCTATATATTAGACAATTGGGTAAGGTACCATTAGGTATCAATTCAATGTAATGTTTGACCTGACAATGTAGAGACACCCTTGTAAGTGAAGTGAAGATATCTCTATATTTTGTTACAACCTTTTCCACTTGATTTTGTTGTGTAGAGAGATCATATGTAGAGGTTGTGGCAGTTGCAATGACCTTTCATTCACCTTTTGACCAGACCATGAAGAGGACAAACTTTGCAAACTGACGGATTACCTTTTGGTACTATTTTTCCAAGATCAATGAAATTGTAGTAGTTGGAACTACCTCTGGTATCCTGTAGGGATGACCTCCCAAAGTAGCAATGACACTACAAGGTTGGGACTCATAAAAAACATGACATTTTCACATATAAGGTTGTCCTAAAAGAACATCACAAACTTCAAGTGGACCAACATCACACAATACCTCATCTTTGAAGGGATTGATGTGGTAAGACATACGAAATTGTTGGCTGATGCAAAGATCTCATCCCTGGCTACACCAATTAATGGTGTATGGTTAAGAGTGTGGCATTGTCGACAACTTCGGTCTCTTGATGACCTCAGATGAGATCAAGTTCTTTTGGCTCCCGCTATCAACAATAAAATGCAGTGGGATCCCCTTCACCCACATCTTTGAATGGAAGAGGCACCCCCCCTCCTCGAGCTCCTCTGAATCGTCTAGTTGGATCTTTGTAGTTGTGATGGAAGCATTGGTTTCTACATCAATTATTCACTTTACATGCTCTGAATCAGAGTCCAAGTCAGGGTCCAACTCCTTTTCTTTAATCTTAGCCAACAATGATTGTTTTGAGCAACATTCATCAGTGTTATGTCAGGGCAATTTGTGGAACTCACACCACTTTCCAGTTTCCTTCTTCATATTCCCATTACCAKATGAAGAAGGAAACTTTCTCAAGAGCCTTGAGAAAGTTTCCATGAGCATTCCTAGAACAATTGGGAATTCTTGGAATCCACAACTAAAATATTTTTTGGCCAACCATGTGTTGGAGCCTTGGAGRGAAGTAGGAAGGCCCAAGGGACTGCATGGTAGAGAAGGGGGGATCCTAATCCTTGGGTTATGCAGGCTGAGGGGAAAGAGCATTGGTGGATTGGAATTGTTGTAGGAGTTAGTAATTTGGGTATTGGGTTGTGTGAGGATAGTGGCCAACTAAGAGAACCAAACCTCCTCATGGATTCATATCCTTAACTTGGGGGTGGCTTGTTGTTGAGAGTAAAGAACAACAAGCCTATGGCTAGGAGGAATGTGCTTTGTACGCAACCAGTTGGATGTTTTATAAAAGATAAGTGTTCTGTTTTATTTCTCATGTTAATTATGTTGTGTAATTTATTAGATGAATGATGTGTCTATTGTATGAACAAAGTTACCGACTTAACAAGAACTGTGACCTCAAAATGAGAACTCTAGCCCTTAAAACCCATATATTTACATAAAAAACATGAAAATCAACCCCCAAATAAAAAACCGGTGCTACCAATAGCACCATTTTTTCTAACGAGGTCAAAGTTACAACAGTTTTCAACCATTATTGGTTGCTTCTTGTCTGCACGGGGGTTATCAGACCTAGGGTTCGGGTTGACTATGGCCAACAAAAACCTCAAGACATCGGCCCTTTTTGGTATCACCTACTTGCGTAGATGAAGTATCACCTGAGATATCTATTAGGGCTGCAAGAACCAGGTTTCTGCAACAGTAAGGGAAAGGGAGGTTGATGCGTGACTCATTCTTCCTGATCTTAACTTATGTATGTTCTTGATATTTACCTAAACTGTCACAGCCATACATGAACATTCCAACATAACCAATTCATGGACTAAATTCAATATGTGAAGTATATCATAATTCATGAATGCATAAAGACAAGTAAGAACACAAGACACAATATCCTATCTAAACTCCTTCTCTATCCATCTTCGTTCATGCACACACTCTCACACTTACATATGCAGATCTCTATATATTTCTCTCTGTATCTCTATCTATGTCCCTCTCTATCCCAATCCTGTTACATATTTATACCCCAAAATATAGGGTTTCAAGTTATATTCTTATCTATCCCAAAATATCCCATTACAATGCATGGCATAGCCAACTTCAGTTAAATGGCTATTTTCCTTCTTCTACTTCTTGTTCTTTATACAAATTTTGTGTTGTCCTTATATTTCTATAAAGTCTCACTATCATCATTTGTTCTTCCTTTTCTCACTCGTTTGCTTTATCCTTTCATCTTTGCACTATCTTCGTCCTTTGCGTCCTTCTGCGCCCTTTCTATATTCTATGTGAGTCCTCCTTTCTGTGCGATTCCTTACTTCTGCGCGCTTTTTTTGTGCTTAGATTCTTCCCAAAATTATATCCAAAGTTGCCTATTCAACAGGCCCCCAACACTCACATGTGGCTCGTCCAGAGCCACTCAGGCATGTTGCTTGTTCTTCCATGCTACAATGAACTATTGTGCCATAGCCTTAGTTGTTTCCACCTCTTGGACAATGGTGGCCTCTTTTATTGTGCCATGTTTCTAACTTCTTAGTCGGTCTTGTTTCTTTGATTTATTTATGTTTCATTGTAAAATGACTTAAAGGGTCCTCCTTTTCCCTCTTGAAGGCCTCTTCCTACCCGATGGCAGCTTAATTTCAAACAATGACATCAGTAGGCATGTTATTGAGGGGTCCAATATCGCTTCGCGGAGGCACAATAGGTGGTAAGCCGCCTCTTCTTGTAATCGTCTTTTCTGTTGGTAATTTGCTTAAGACCGACAACCTCCTCCTTTCCACCTACATATTTTGGCCACGTCTTCTGGTTCAGTTGGGGCGTCATATACAACGTCAATTTCTGGGAAGCCTCGCTTTCAATGGGATCTTGATATATTTCCTTCTCTTTTACTATCATCAAGTGTTCATAACCCTTGAAGAGGATACTGACTCGGGTCTGGTCGTCATGCAATTTTTACGCAGGAAACTATGTGAGTCTCTTCTTTTGGTATGCGCCTAGCACCTGAGTATGGGTCCCCAGCTAGCTCTGAAACTGGTTGTTTTTTGCTAACGTCTTGGTCCATAAAATTCAGGTTGGTAGGTTTTTTCACCATATCGCCTTCCATACTCCGCCCTGGGGAGGTCGATGGTATTCCTAGCAGAGTTGTCCCCATTTGTCTGAAAATGCCTACTCGGCGAGCTAAAGCTCAGCTCTATTCTCATTGGGTCTCTCCTAGTTGTTCAATGTGATATGCAAAAAATCAGTTCCACTTACGATGTTCTTATCTTTTTGTGGTTTTGTGCCAATTGTACCCGTCCCATATTGTTTTAACTAACTTATCCCCTTCACCACCGGAGTTTATGAGTTTTTCCATCATATCATCTTAATTACCAAATCCTTCAGGTGGGGTCACCCACGTACTAAGGATAAGTTGTGATTTTTGATGGATTGCCTGAGTAGATGCTTATATGACGCTATAATGACCCGTCACGTTGGTCATCTAGTTGTCTTTTTCTTCCTGACTGTATTTAACGGTCTTTTCATGTCGCCCTGCACAGTAATGTGTTGATTGTTGCAGGTGGGCCTATCCCTATCTTCTCATGGAACTTTGACGCAGTGTTTAATTCTTGTATGATGATCAGTCCAACTACACAAGTTTTGATACCTTGGGATTCTGCTTGCTCTCTTCCTTTCTCTTATCACTAACTTTTTATGTTTTTTCCATTTTTCTACTTTTTATGTGGTTTTTCTTGTTTTTCTTGCTAGTATGGTACATCTACTATAATACAGGGGTTTCTATGCTACATAGGTCACTGTACAGATGGTCAATTATATCTATAGAGCTTCAGTCGAATTCTATTCACCATTCCGTCCAATATCTGTCCATCCAAGGTTCCCAACCGTGCAACACATGTCTCTATTATCTGTTGGATCACATACGACCCTAACTAGTGCATGTGAAACTTCCTTGGGTGTTGTAGATACTTACTTTCATAGAGCAGTACCAAGTCACTGACTTGGAATTTCTTGGTCTTAAAATGTCGATCATTCTGGGCCTTCTCTCTGTCTTTCTACACCTATTAATGGAATCTATCTAGAAACTTGTCCTCCTCCAACTGGACTAACTACGCCAATATCTCCTCTATTGCACCTGCCTATGAAACCTTTGTGATGGATGCAATGTGAAGACTAGGTACAATGAAATCCATTGGCATTATTGCTTCGTGTCCATAGACCAACCGGAACAATGTCTGCCATGTCAACTTCTTACTTGTAGTTTTGTATGCCCATAGTATCGCAAGGATGCGTAAGTCCCAATCGTCTCTTCCATCATTGTAGATATTAATCAATGCATTCTCCAAGATTTTATTGAAAGCTTCTACTGTGATATTAGCCTGAGGGTGATATGGTGTACTTTTTTGATGATGAATATGAAATTCCTTAGTTAATGAAACAATGGTTTGGTTAAGAAAGTGTGTACCTTGGTCGCTAAGTAGTATGCGCGGACATCCAAACCTGGTGACAACAATATCAAATAGAAACTGTGCGACAATATCTGCAGTGAAATCAATAACATGTGTTGCTTCTTCCCACCTGGTTGAATACTCGGTGACATTGATGATGTACCTTGCTCCTTGTTGTGACCTAGGTTTGCACCCCTGCCTCTCCTCTCTCATTTCCCTATGCCTTCGTCGAATTTTTCCTCTTTTGGTTGATAAAGTCGGTTTCCCATATGTTCAATGACCTGGTTTTCCTTATTGGATTGTTTGAATGATTCTTTGCGCCRAATTATTTATGTTTTCCTTGAAAGATAATTGCATGTCTGGTTTGGTTTGAAATACATGTCATCATGTTTTCCACTAATTGAACATGCAGCAGGCCCACCAAGCCTTTCCTATGCACAGGAGACATCTAGGCCCGCCAATTYCTTTGTATGCACAATAAGAAACCATGAGCAAAAATGCATCATTTAGAGCAGTTCATTTCGGGCTTGAAATACAAGCAAACAAATGGGTTCAATTTTCAGTCGTCAAATCAAGCAAAGATTAAGTCATGACCATTAGATCTCATTGGAGAGAGATTGACAGTGGGGAGGCATTGCAGGGATCGGGAAGCAAATTAAATTTTCTGCAAGTTGTGAACCTGTAATCGCTCAGGATCATTGATCATTCTAGATCAACAGATCAACGATGGATATCGATCCCACTACGAATGAGCATCTTCACTTAATGGAGATCGGGAAGGAAATTAAAAAGTGAGCAAGTTGAGTCTATAAAATCACTCATGGTCATTGATCTTCAAGCAAGGGACACGTGTCAGGTGATCTCATACTCTGGGAGGAAACAAGCAGAAGCTAAGTGAGAAAGGGACTCCTGAAGGCCCAAAGCCTAGAGTTCATCTACACCATCCATCAAAGAGGCCACGTGCAGGCAGATCTAACACTTCGAAAATATGACACTTCAGAGGATTGTGCGAGCAAGCAGAAGAAAACTACTGAAGTGAATCTCAGCCATTGAAAACAAGTGGACATGTGGAGGAAGATCTCTCACTTCGGAGGATTGCACGAGCAAGAAAAAGAAATTTTTTGAAGCCTGAACTCTTGAAGTGAATCTCGGTCATCCAAAACAAGTGGGCACGTGGAGGGAGATCTCTCACTTCAGAGATACGACACTCCAGAGGAGTGTAAGAACTATGCATTGAAAAGGCCCAAACCCTGAACTTCTGAAGTAATTGTGGACTGTTGATCTCAAATAAAAAAGAATTGTTGATCTTTGCAGTAGGTAAGAAAGGAATATGAACCGAAGTCCTGAGAGACTTCCATGTCAACCGGGCCCATACTACTCCGGGAGATTTCCATGCTTTACATTTCGAGCTCCCAAAGCTCGAAGTCCTGAAGTGACAAGAGAATGCCACGTCAACCTGGCTCATACTACTTTGGGAGATTTTCAAGCACAACATTCATAAACTCCCAAAGCCCAAAGTCCCAAAGACACATGGCACTCATACGTCAGGACACATGGCATTCATTTCAGGCCGCCACATCACTCTCGGCCCATATTACTCTGGGAGTTATACAAACTTTGCATCTAAATTGGTGCCATCGCTCAATCAGATAGGGGAGTTATAATATGGTAGACAGATAGAAATTCAGTAGGGGCGCTAAAAGTAGTAGGGTCACTCGGATCACAGATTACGACAAGATCGATGACCACACTTCATTGCGGGGATGGAAAATGCTCAAACGCTAATTTTCCAAAGCGGTCCCGCAATTGAAACCATGGTATAGCTTATGAGGTACGTGGAATTTGGTGGTGGATTGCGGGAGTTGGAGCAGTGTGGATCCAAACCACCCTCGACAACTTCCGCAATCACGTGCTTATATGACGTCAGGTCACCACGTCACTCCGAGAGATTTTCACGTTGCACATCCAGTTGTCTCTAGTGGCCTCCAACAGCGCGCGCGCACGCCATGATTAATGAAGAAATCAAATCTGTCACTTCAAATCATCTTCTGCCACAGTCTCAGTTCATTCTAGAGCTCTCATTGGTCCAATCTTGTCGCTAGTGCCAGTTTTCAATTATTCAGTTCAAGACTATGTTTAGTTTAAAGCATAATAAGTGGTCTTCTATGTGTGATAAGGACCCCTCTTTTTTATTAATTCAAGTGTGAAATATACATTTTTGTACTCCAGCAACGTTTTAGTCAAGTTAATTAGTCGTTCTACAATTGTTAATGTAGAGTTAAGTCTCAGTCCCAGATGGACAAGAGCCTCTGCAACTCTGATAAATATGTAGTTTATGTATGTTTTGGGGGTTGGATTTAGGGGAAAGGATAGCAATACATCATATTGGTTAGACCCATTCTATGCATGGATTAAATCTCTCTACCTGGTGAATATACTCTTGATGACACTGTTTCGTTCAAATCTTCATGTGTTTTTATCTTATCTTGATTGCAGTTTTTTATTTGTGCAAAGTACATTTCATTTCCCTCGGCTATTGTATAACTCGTCTTTATTGATATGCAACTTGTGAAAACGGCCAATACTTGGTGAAGATTTGTTTTTATTGCAACCTGTGGGAGCAATTTTGTTTTTGATACATGTTTAATGTCTTGAAATGATATTTTAAGTATTGAACTTCGCGCAATAGATTATTCATTGAGTAATTTGTTGTCTCCCTTTGTTTTCTATTATTTCACTTGTTTATCATTAGTGTGCCACCAACCAAGGAGGAACCTCATCCATATAATTTTTCCAACCCAACCATGCTCATGTCTTGGAAAAACCAACCCTCTGACTGACCCAAAAAATCAAATTATCAAAAGAATAATCATCCCAAAACTTGAGGTGGCCTAGCTTTTCCCTTTAGAAGTCAGGTGCAGACTTTAGGACCAACATCTTTTGGTGTCATTGTCAGGGACGGAGTAACGAAATATATTTCCCTGGGAGAATGACAACGATCAGATCTGGTTTTTGATGGTGAACAAAAATACAGACACACATACGACTGCAATATTTCACCTGGCGACTCCACAATCAAAAGAATCCATTGGAGAATGAGCCTAGCTGATAGAGAATGGAAATATAAGGGACAAACCAGGTACCAAGCCATCAGTTTTTTCAAAGAGCTCATATTTTTCTTCATGAGTTCATTACTGTCTGTTCCTTTACGTGTGAAAAGAATTATCTTATGCTTTGTTTACTCAGATGATTATAAGCCTACAGTGGTCAATCCATCCTTGAGAAGAGAAGATATGTCCTCTTGCATTATTGATCTTAATCTCATTCCTTCATTTGAACCCACTAACCATAATGTTGATCATATCCAAACTTCTCCATATCATGACCATACATGTAAGCCTATGAATAATAAATCTAATTCACCACTTATTGAAATCATTGCTCCACCTTGTAATCAACTTATCGGAATTCAGTCAAAGATCAAGAAGTATTACAAACCCCTGAAGCTATCACTTATCCTTCATGCCTATCCTCCCAATTTTATTGATTACCTTCCTCTATTCAATGGAGGAGACCATGTTGCAGCTAAGAAGCACTTGGAATCTTTTGAAAATTTCATTGATAATTTTCAAATTATGCATGAGGATGTAGTTACGAGGATATTCTGCAAATCTTTATTTGGAGATGCATCATTCTGGTTTAGAAATTTGGAAGTTGATTCTATTAGTTCATTGATTGTTTTGTGTAATGTGCTTTTGAGGTATTAGGGTGAGAAAAAATCCTTTGAACAATACCTTTTAGAGTTCTACGGCTTGAGAAGGGAGCAGGATGAAGTTGTTATTGTATTCAGTAGAAGGTTTCATACTTTTTATCTTAATATGCCCATGGAAATTCAACCTACTGAAATTGTTGCCATGGAGTGGTATACAATTGCACAACACTTTGATTTGGTTCTTTTTCTCAGAGAGAGAAGGTAATCATGATTGAAACAAATGTTCATTGATGCAAAGGAGATTGAGGACAACATCAGAGCTTGTGGAAGGCTCTTAAATCGAATTTGGGATGGAGATTTGGATCAGAGAACCGGTTATGAACAGCAGAATTCATATTTGGTTCTGAGAATCTAAGGAAGGATATGGACAGTGGAAATCTGATCCGGGTTCTTATTTTCAGCGTACTAATGCATCGCTTTTATATTTTTATTTGATCCGGGTTCTTATTTTCAACATATTAATGCATCACTTTTAGATTTTTATTCTTCCTCGGATCTTGAAGCTGGTGAATCAGTTTTTTCTATTCTTGAAACTAAGTATATTGATGATTATCAAAAAGATGGATTTACATGTACGGGTGAACCGTTTCTTAGTTACAAGAAGAGGGATGATTTTGTTAATGATGACTTTCATGAAGTTTTTGTAGAGAGCCATGATCAATTTTCCAAACAACAAGTTGCTTCCCCTCAACATCTGACTATAAAAATTGGGGATCGTCTCACATTCTTGACTTACGATGACTTTCATAATTATATGTGTTTAAATTTTGATCAAGAAAAAGAGGAGAAGCTACAGGAGTAGTTGAACATGTTTTCTTTCTCATCGAATGATGCCCTCACTACCCTAGTTGTTCCTACTCCTGGAATAAATGGAAGTAACCGACTGCCCTCCGATTTTTACAATGCCTTTGCTTTGAAAGTTGTTGAATACATTTATGTACAATGAAATAATCAACATTTGCAAGGTAAACTTGTTGCTCAAAACTTTTATGAAGATCAGGATGCTTGTGACAACATAACTAGAGATGTTTGCAGCAATACTATAGCTGCATTTTCCATTGCCTCAAATGCTTCTAGTAGTGATGAAATTACCACTCTAAACTTAAAGGGAGAAATTGATAGTGGAGATATATTGCAACATTTTCCCGTTCCATTTTTGGATCTCAAAAACTAGGATGCTAACGTTTCTACGAAAGCAAATTTTTCACAAGGGTAGTCTGTTCTTTTGGAGCAGAAAGAACATGAATTTACTATCAATATAGAGGTAACTGGTCATGATTTTTATGATTTAATGGCTGCATACTTAAAGGATTTTATCAGTTTAAATCCTCTATCATGGTTTCACTCCAAGTGTGGGGTTCATATTCAAAGAAAGTTGTCATTCCATTTTCAATTTTTTATTTTCACAAAATAGGTTCAAGAAATCCATTTAGTAGATCAATTGCTTGAATGGTTACTATGGAAATTTGCTTATACCTTAGTAGAAAGTTTCAACAAATTAGGAGTAGGAGAAAATACTTGTAGTTCGAGCATTTAATTTTTTGTAGTCCGCAAATTGTTTTTCAGTGTGTTGGTTTTCAGTAGCTTGTTTGAATAAGAGACTCCATAGCCCAACAAAGGCACTGGGGTTAGATTCAACATTAATTTTCAGAGATGCATGGCTGGCAGACAAAACAGAGGTATGAAAAGGGAGGTGGGGGGCAAGTTATTAAATTCAAAGGCACTGATCTGTTGTTCTTAGCACCTCACAGGGAAGTGTTATCCCCGATTGGAGCCAATGTTGTGACCTAGGTCTGCACCCCTGCCTCTCTTCTCTCATTTCCCTATGCCTTCATCGAATTTTTCCTCTTCTAGTTAATAAAGTCAATTTCCCATCTTTTCAATGACCTTATTTTCCTTATTGGATTGTTTGAATGATTATTTGCGCCAAATTATTTCTGTTTTCCTTGAAAGATAATTGCATGTTTGGTTTGAGTTTGAAATACTTGTCATCATGTTTTCCACTAAGTGAACATGCAGTAGGCCCACCAATCCTTTCATGTGCACATGATACATCCAAGTCCGCCAATTCCTTTGTATGCACAGTAAGCAACCATGAGAAAAAATTCATCATTCAGAGAAGTCCATTTCAGGCTTGAAATACAAGAAAACAAATGAGTTCAATTTTTATCCATCAGATCAAGCAAAGATTAAGTCACGACCATCAGATATCATTGGAGAGAGATCGACGGTGGGGAGGCATTGTGGGGATCAGGAAGCAAATTAAAGTTTTTGCAAGTTGTGAGCCCGCAATCGCTCAGGATCATTGATCTTTCTATATCAACCGATCAACGGTGGATATTGATCCCACTATGGATGAGCATCTTCGCTTATAAGAGATTGAGAAGAAAATTAAAGAGTGAGCGAGTTGAGTCTCCACAATCACTCATGGTCGTTGATCTTCAAGAAAGGGACACGTGTTAGGAAATATCGTACTCTAGGAGGAAACAAGCAGAAGTTGAGTGAGAAAGGGACTCTCAAAGGCTCGACGCCTGGAGTTCATATGGACCGTCCATCAAAGAGGAAACGTGTAGGTAGATCTAACACTTCAGAAATACAACACCTTGGAGGATTGCGCGACCAAGCAGAAGAAAACTCTCAAAGCCCGAAATCCCAAAGTGTATCTCGGTCGTCCAAAACAAGTGGACACGTGGAGGCAGATATCTCACTTCAGAGATACGACACTTCGAAGGATTGCATGAGCAAGAAGAAGAAAAATCCCGAAGCCCAAACTCCTGAAGTGAATCTCGATCGTCCAAAACAAGTGGACACGTGGAGGAAGATCTCTCACTTTGGAGATACGACACTTCAGAGGATTGCGCGAGCAAGCAGAAGAAAACTCCCAAATCCCAAACTCCTGAAGTGAATCTCGATTGTCCAAAACAAGTAGACACGTGGAGGGAGATCCTTGCTTGTGGGTTGATCGGACCCACAAAATCAATAGCCCACTTATCGAATGCTTGCAACGTAACTTGTGGATTTAAGGGAATTTCATCACGTCGATATGGTTTACCCACTCTTCGACATACATCACAAGACTGACAATACTCCTTCGCATATTTAAATAATGTAGGCCACCAAATCCCTACACACAAAATCTTTTGCATCGTTGCTTTTCCTACGTAATGTCCTCCAACAATCCCATTGTGTGCTTCCTCCAATATGGTTGCTCGTCTATGTTCTAGTACGAAACACCTCAGGATTCCATCTGCCCATAACTTATACAAGTTCTCTACAATTAGTTGATAGTATGTTTCCTTGACGACCAATTGTTTCTTCTGTGCCACCGTCATGTCGGAGGGAGCCACACATGTATGTAGAAACTCCCCAATGTACGCGAAATAATCATCCACTATTGACTGCGAATAACTGTGCATCCAGGAAATTATCATCCAAATTACCTGCATCCTCTCTTGTTAAGATCCATGAGATATGATCTTGTTTTGCATTCAGTTTTCTGGGTTTTACGATGACCTTAAAATCATATCCTTGAAATAGTAACAACCATTTGCATATTCTTCCTCCTAAGATAGGCTTATTGACTAAGTATTTTAATGCATAATGGTCTGTGTACATATTGAAGTGAGACCCAAGTAGGTAGTTTCTGAACTTTTGGAGCGCATAGATCATGGCTAGGCCTTCACGTTCGGTAGCGGTATAAATTTTTTTCAGATATACATAGTTTCCTACTCACAAATGCAATCGGATGATCGATTGCTCCTTCGTCTGGTTGTGACAGTATTGCGCCTAGTGTAATGGATGATGCATCAACATGGACATGGAACTCTTTTCCCCAATATGAAAAGACTAAAACGGGTGCAGTGACCAGTCTCTGCTTCAGTGTGTCCAACCCATTTTGGCAATTTTCATTCCATTGGAACTTGACTTCTTTCTTCAACAACTTTTCCATGGGTGTTGTAATCTGCACGTAGCCTTTAATAAACTTCATGTAATACCCTATATAGCCCAAAGTAGCTCGTAGTTGTCTGACTGAGGTCGGTGGTGCTAATTCCATAATAATGATAATCTTCGCTGGGTCGACCAATAGGCCTTTCTTGCATACGATATGTCCTAGTAGAATTATGAATGGTGCTAGAAAGATGCATTTCTTTAAGTTCAACAAAATTTGACATTGTCTGCATCGATTTAACATGAGCTAATGAACTTCGATATGATCCTGTAGTAGAATGAATATCGTCTAATCGTCTAAGTACACTTCCAAAAATTTATGGATAAACTCTTTGAATGTGGCCAAAACCACTCTAGAAAACACTCTAAGGTTATTCTTTAATCCAAATGCATCACCGTGTATTGATAATTGCCTCATTTTGTCGCAAATGTGGTTTTATCTAATGGTACCCAGAGAATCCATATGTGAATGAATACGCTTCTTGACCCCTAGGTTCTCTAGTACTTCATCAGTGAACAGTGTTGGGAATGGGTCATGTAAGCATGCGTCATTCAACTTCCTCAAGTCGATGCATATTCTAATCCCTCCATTTTTCTTGTCCTGTACCACCATAGGGATAATCCATTTGGATTTTTCGATCAGTTCAATAATTCTTGCGTCGAGCATCCTATCTAGTTCAGCCTTAACCTTCTCCTTATACCTTGGGTTCAACCTATATGGTCTCTATTAGATTGGCTTAGCTCTAGGTTTTAGTGGAATCTTCATCTCCCATAAGTCTCCTGCTATCCCTTTCATCTCTGAGAATGTAGTTGGAAATAAGTCTTAATATTCCTGTAATAAGTGTGAAAACTTAGGATTCTTTGTTATCCCAATGTTAACTTGATTTTTCTTTATAGGTTGTGTGTATGCAGGCAGATACCAGCTCTGGCCCTTCTACTATGCATGTGCCTTCTATTTTTGGTACCTGTACATTCCTGGGATCCTCTTTGTTGTATTCCTCCTCCATGACATTATAGAATTCCAATAGCTTTTGGACCATCAATTTGGTTGTGTGTGTCGTGTCTAAGGGTTCTTCTTCCATCGATTCTACCTTCAAGAAGATCTTTGTTCGAATGGCCCACAGTGCTTCTTGTATGGAGGGAGATTTATGTTCAAATGTGAATGTGACTTTGAATCGCTGGGACAATCCTTCCCATAATGTTGTCTCTCTACGCATCTCTGATTATAAATACCAATTCCTCGGGATTGTATCTAACATGTGGATGAATCGGTGTGTCCATTCCATTTCTAAAATTGATTGCCATAAGGCCCTACATTTTTCCACATGATCTGTCGGATCACTTTATCCTGTGTATTTCTACACACTTACTTTTGCTTTAGGTTCAAAGCATATCTGCATGAGTCTACTACATTGTGCCCAGTCCTTAATACTCTTTTTGTGCACGGCCCACCATCTAGCTAGAGTTTCTTTTAGGACGACATCTAGTGCCAACAACCTCTGTTGTTCAGGTACCTGTAATTAAAATGATCTTATAAACATATTAAATTCATTTAGACCATCATACTTGGGTGTGTCATATAGTTATGCGCTAATCCAACGCAAGTATCGGTTTATACGAGCACATATTTTAGTTGATACTTCATGTATACTCTACTGCCAATTATCTAGACCAACTTCTGAATCTGATGTGCACGAACTGAAACTTCTCGAACTGAGCATTCCATCTGTTGTTGCTTCGACATAATCCTCCATCTGCATAGTCAAATTATATAAATTGTCCATATTGTTCGCTCTTACTGACTTTGTATATCTCTTCCCTTTTGATGGGTCCAATGGTGCAATAACCTTTAGATCCTCGACCTCGAAGATCATCTCCCTTCTTTTCAAGTTAATAATTTCCTAGTTATCAACCACCCATTCCAATAGAATTAAAGATGGATATGGTTGACTATCATCTACAATGTCAATTACTTCAAAATATTCCATGCTACACACCCCATCGATGTTTATAGGTACCTCCATCAGTCTCCCGATCAGAACTATATTATATTGATTAGTGAGCCTTAACTGGACAGGGGACCATATCAATTCAGGTTCACCCATCATCTCCCATGTTTTCTTAGGTAGTACATTGACATATGATTCTAACTCTAGGATAACATTATCCACATTGTATTCCCTAATCTGTGCATTAAACTTGAATTCCCCATTGGTTCTCTTCCTACGCAATACTTGGTTTACCATTCGTTGTGTGATAGGGGTGTCCCTTCCATTTGCGCAATGATCAATATTTTTTTATAATATACTAAGCATAGTTCTATCCTTCATCAGTTCTACACAACTTCTTAAGAAGTTGGCTAGTGTACATACTTGCGCACTTGACTTTTCAGGTACCATTGAGTCTTATAGATGAGGTAGCGATGATGTGAACGCTTCCTCATGTGGTTCAAGTATTTCCTTTCATGCGCTCTGATATGTCTATTTTTCCTGCTGATGGTTGAATGTTGGCATAGGCCCCACTGACTTCCTTACCCACTACTCCATTTGATTTCCTCGAGTTGCTATATCGACGCCTATGCGAGCTCCTTCATGTGTAACGATTGCGATTTTTGGTCCTTCACTGCATTTTTCAACTGATATCATTTGCACATTCTGGTTCTAATGCAGATTCTAGTTTGGGTTTCCTCTAGCCTTCCATTTTGCAACTAGTTAGGGACAGTCCTATGTTGCATGATCCAGTGCTCTGCAATATGTGCACGTGGTACACGGGTTCTGTAAATCTTGGTCCAAGTGTCATGGTTGATTACAGTTATAACAGATAATCGGTCCTTGTCCTCCTCGACCAAAATTCCCTATACCTCGACCTCTGCCAAAATTTTCTATGTTCCCCTGATTAAAACCTCTCTAAGTGATATATTGCACACCACTCCAATCCGCACAGTATTCTCTTCTTGGATCTTGTATATATCTGATGTGCGCTCCCTTAGTAGGTCAAACACATGACAATCCTTTTCTTCATGTCCTACCGATTTGTAAAAGATGCAAAACAAGTTCTTTGAAGTACTCTTGTATTTATGGGGTAATGGACACTTAGTGGCATGATGACCCCATGTCTTATATTTCTCGTAGTATCCTCCTTCGAGTAGTGGACTCGGTGCTCCGGTTGCCAAGTATTGCGCAAAAGCTGGGCATTCGTCCTTGTGGTGGCCCTCAGACCTGCACTTAGTACACCAAATTTGTTCTCATTTTTCCCTTCCTTTGGTAATCTCAGCCAGTTGAATTTTTAATGCGACTAACTCTGTCTGAACTTGTGCCATTCCCGTAGTGTCTCCTGCCGATGAGGAATCTAGTTTCATTGTGATTTCCAGTGCCTTGAGCTACGACACAACCTTCTATTGAATTAGTGGTCTATGAATGTGGGGTAATAATCCTGCAATGAACCACTCTTGATGTTGCTTATCTGGAATCTGGAAAGTCAGTCTCCCCATTACATCCTTAAAGCACTGATTGTAATCCCATATGGACTCTGTTTTCACCTGCTTGATCTCCTTCAGTTCAGTAATATACTGTGATTCTGACTTCGGCATTTTGAACTCCTTTAATAGCGCTTGTTTTATCTCTGCCAAAGTCCTGGCCTATATGGTAGGTGTAGTACCCTATAACTTCATGTACCATACCAACGCGCGGCCCCTAAACATTGTCACTAACTG
>SNQJ01S0014602.1:131024-165559 GCA_010110895.2 Picea sitchensis
ACTTCTGAGTAACGTGGGGCTTGCATGAGGCCCACTTGTCCCAAGACTTCTGAGTAACGTGGGGCTTGCATGAGGCCCACGTGCCCCTTGCTCTCCTTTATAGGAATAAAATATTGACCATTTATTTTTAAACCCTAGACTCTTCTATTTCTCCCTCATTTGTTGTGGTCACCTGTGTGAGGAGGTGTGAGGGAGCATGGATGCCATGGTTAACCCGTCTTCTCTACTCCTCTCCTCCATACTACCTGCAAACTCGGGCGGGCTTTTCTAGTCAATGGAAATAGTCAGAGCTCGTGGTCCAGGAGGCACGGTTCATCGCTGGCCTTTTTAGCATATAGTGAGGAAACAACTTGGTGTAAGTGTAGTCTGTATGCAAGGCGTGATGTAGTGTGGTTCACCTTGTCCCACACAACTAATCTCATTGTTGTGAGAGGAGGTGTGCGACCTGGATTAAAGTATATGTTGTGGTGTGACTATAAGAGTCCCAATAAATTTATTTATTTTTTAACTTCCTTACTGGTTGGTAGCACCTCCACCTTTCGGCCCGTTGGTAGCTCCTCCACCATTCGGCCCTACTCAAGATTGAATGAATGAGGGTTTGGTGGCGACTTGTCTGGATGAGCAACATATTGCTCGACCAAACAACTATATAATACATTTATTTATTAATTATTATTTTTATTCACCGTCCTCACTAATGGAAGGTATAAGGGTTAATCTCGTGGACACCCTTTCCTGCTACCCTTTCTCTCATCTCTTTGAGTTTTTCGAGTAGTTTTAGGTTTGTTTGTTTTGTTATTTATAGTTATTTCCAAGGGTTTGACGAATCATTTTCTGGGTTATATGAGAATTTATTTATTTATTTAATTTTTTATTTTTTTTTTCATTTACGCCCGGTTATTTTGCTATAAATATTTATTTTTCTTACATATAATAGATGTAAATCTCCATTTCATATGAAAATATCTTAGGATTACATGTATATCTAATATGCATTTCTATCTGCCCGCAGGGTGTAGACCGATTGGCAAGTGTCGTGTAAATGGAAGGAAATATGTAAAAAGAGGTCTCAAGGTCGATTCTCACCCCGATTTACTTGGAGAGCGTGCTTGCGGGTTGTACGTTCTCCCTAGGGGTTATAAGGAAGCATGCAGGATTCGACCCCGTGTCACCCGAGTACGATACTGTCATTGTTACCGATTCCCCTAGTACAAAACAAAAATAAAAATAAAAAAATATTCATTTCTATATATATTTTTTTCATATTTAATATTTTTTTTGAACCTAATATTTTTGTATTCTCTGTCCTTCTTACTTCTTGGAGGAGGTCAGGACTTTTATAGGTGTCCTTCTTACTTATTGGAGGAGGGCAGGACTTTTATAGGTGTGCAGGTGACTTTTATAGGTATGCAAGTGACTTGACACTATGGGGGATTTCTTACATACTTCTCATTATTTTATCTTTAGGGTTTTCTTAAGGTTTTAAGGTTATTTTTCTCTTAGGATTCTTTTGGGTGTTTCTAGTATTGGACTATTTCCATTTCCAGTTATAGGTTGTGTGTGTGTGTGTGTGTGTTTTTTGTTGGGTTGTTTCTAATTTTGGATTGTTTCTAGTTTTGAGTTGGTTCTATAAGGTTAATTGAATTGTATATTGGGGAATTTTCTACCCTTCTAGGGAACTCGGTTCCATTCTAATTACAGACCATTGTCATTTTAAGCCATTTTTATTGTAAAAGAAAAGAGAATTTACCTTTACAGAGAATTATATTTCTGAGTTTTTATCCCAGCTTAAGAAACTCTAAACTCTTTCTAGTTTATTAACTTGGATGATATATACATTTTTTTTTTGAAATTTTACATTTTAGTTCTAGGTAGGCCTTTAAGGCTCCAGCGTGTGAACTATAGCTCTGATACCATGTGTAAGGTCCTTTATTAAGGCTTTACAATTAAATGGTAAATTTATAATCTAAATTACTTTTCCTTTCTTGAACACGACATCAAATTTCTATTTTTGTTTGCATTACAACAAATCTAACTAATTTATGTTGAAGTTCTAGTAAATTAACCAGCTAAATATTAAATTCTCATTTTATACAATCCAAAATAGTCATAAAACAGATTACACAACATATTACACTTTTTCCATACATAAATTTAAATCATAACTTTCATTCTGAACAAAATTAATACTGGAAAAATACCTCTTGAAGAAGAAGTTTGTCCCTTTCTTTCCTGTTGTTGCAAACTGCTTAAAACTACCTGAAAACTGAATCTTTTCCTCCCAGCTAGCTAGGAACATAGCCTCTCTGACTCCCTAGCTCCAGGAACCCTTGCGGTTTCCTGGCCCTCCGAGCCCAAAATCCCCAGCAACCTCGATGCCCCCTGTGACAGACCTCCAACAAGCTCCTCAGCAAAACCACAACAAGCTCCTCCACAAACCACACAACCAGATCCTACCCTCAAACAGAGCCCGTAATACAATCCCCCCAAACTAATGTTCCCCCCTTGCCTTATCCTGCCCTCCCATCATTCACTGCCTTGTTCCTTCATTTAATTCTCAACTACCCTCCCTCAATTAGGTGTCAGCCACCTTATCCCCTTTTCATTAATGGGTTGATCTTCCGATACAAAATAATAATTAATAATTTATTAAGCTGGATTTTATTAAACATATATTAAATCATGAAATTAATTAATTAATTAATTAAACCAATAAACATTCAACAAATATTTAACTAGGACAATTAATTAATTAATTAATTAAACTAATATACATTAAACAATTATTTAAATCATGACAATTGATTAATTACTTAGGGTTGTTACATGATAAATCTAGAGTTAAGATGGATATACACCTATCAAATATCCCAATATATGAAGAAAAACTTGATATAAAACACATGGTTTTGGCTCCTAAGAAATTTCATAAGAAACATTAACTTGTCCCCAAACATTTTAACTCAATGACAAAAATTATCACTATATTTAAACAAGGCAGCGAGGCTGCGTGTACTGCCTCCTACTTGGTCGGAGTTCCCACAGCAGCCATTCTTTCGGCAAGCCCCCGTCAAGCCCTTGTTAAGCTTCTTCAAGCGGAGCACGGCGCGCAAGAGAAGGGGCACTAGTTGAAGAAAACCGCCATGGAACGGGCTTGATCTTCATCCTGTATACTTGCCTGTTTGTATGGTGGCGCGATGTGATACGTGAATCCACCCCTTCCTACCGGATTGTACGAAATATAGATCTGGGTATAGTCCGAGTTAAACCGGCTTTCCCATATCTGGACTGCAAAGCTCGAAGCTCAGAGTTTGTAAGAAATACGAAGGCGTGCACAGCTCCAGGCCCGTACTGTCATGAAAACTTGACTATAAACTATTAAATATAAATATAAAATTATTAAATATAAATATAAAATATAAATTCAACTTACCCTTACCCAATCTGTCATGTCATTGAGTTAATTTTGATCTCGAAATATGTGAAGGCTGCAATAACACTATAAAGTTATCAGCCAATGAAATGTAAGAAAATTCAGTTTTTTTTACATATTAAAAAATAAAATTTTGAGTTTGTTATGTTACACATTAAGTTTTTTACAAAAWWTTTAAAGTCAACCCAAATTAATAGAATAGTCAAAGTGAACTCATCACTATGTATACTGCCTGGGAGGCAGTACAATAAGGTTAAAAGCCTCAATACTTCTTTCCAAACATTTTTACTCATCTATTGACAAAATATTATCATCACTTTAATTAAAGCCCTCATTCTTAACTCCTAGCCCTCATTCTTAACTCCTATTGATAAAATTGTTTGCTAGATGATTACAAACAAAACAAAATAAAAACTTTCACTAATATAAACATGTTGAAGTGTGTAACTAGATACCCAAAAGTTCCACATCTCATATGGTCCTCTAAACTAGTTATAAATTCGGGAATCAAAACTACAATTATAAGGTATAAATAGTTATCCAAAAATACCACATCCCCTAAACAAGTTATAAAGACTTAATCACTCTTTTTCATCATCAGAATATATGAAAATATTTGGTGATACCCAATACTTTTTGTATTTATTTTTGTATTTATACATTATTAGACAATAACACTTCTGCAATAACTATATATCCCCTTGCATATTGCATATTGTTGTCGTCATATTGTTACTAGAACCCTACATACTACTTTCGTCATATTATTACTAAAGCCCTACATATAACAATGTATGGAGACTATTATAGTTGTCACATGCATTGTTGGCACTCTTTCATATAAGGACTGGACAATAATGTTGTTGTTGTTGACACATTCATGTTGGAGAACATTTTTTTTTAATGTAAATGGAATAAACATTTCCCACATATAGAATAGAATTTTGAATTTCAAAGGATAAAAAATATAAGACTTCTTTTTTGTGATCAATGTAAGGATTTTTTCGAAATATTAGCATTCATTTTTTAGTCCTGTTTTTCATTATTAAGTAAGATTATAAAAGAAAAAATATTTACAATAAATTTGTTGTGCTATATTAAAGATGTGTTAAGACCTCAAACCTAGACACAACTCAAATTCCAAAGGATTAGGGAATTGGATATATTATTGTGCTATATTAAAGATGTGTTAAAACCTCAAACCTAGACACAACTCAAATTCCAATGGATTAGGGAATTGGGTATATTAAGGATGTGCTAGGGACACAATTCAAATTCCAATGAAATAGGGAATTAGGTTTCAATAATGATGATGTCAACTTTTAAATACTATGTTGAATATCACATTTTTATGTTTATATATATAAATTTAATTTGTAATTAACTTCAATCCAAATTGAATATATGGTGGAGAGAGAACTTTTATAGAAATGTTGGTGAATGATATTGTAATATCCCCTTCTCATTGACACAAGAGCTCAGGGAAATAGTAGTCTAGCTACCCCTCTAGACTATAGTCCAAGATAAGCAAGGGGAAGGAAATCATGTGGTTTTTGTCACTTAAAAGATCTAAAGTTTTATTATTAAAGTGACTTTGGTAAAAGACTAAGGAAAGATTAAAATTAAAACCCTTAGCACGTGGAAAAAACAAATCAATGGAAAATTAGAAAGGAGGTATAAAATAAGGAGAAGGGCACACCTCTTATCATTCTATTCTCATTATTCATTTTTTCACTTTGCACTCTTCAGCTAGACTCTTACGTTTTGAGGGTTTTGAGTAAACAAACCCTAGTAACCAGCAAGGAGGTGAAAGATTCCTCTGTTCCTGGTTCAATCTTGGCCAAGGAGGTGAAATATCCCTCCCTCACCATTCTAATCCAGTCACAGGTATTCAACAAATAACACTTGGATTTGGTGCATATATCTGAAGGCTTTTCAGCAGTAGGACGCATCCTTGGAAGAGAAAGGGTTTGATCTACTTGGAGGAGTCTAGATCTGTAGTTTTATGCAATTAGGGGTTCATCCCTAGGGTCATAGCATCCTTTTGCAGCATTGATACCAAGGGTATCCCTTTTGGATTATTTTATTTGGCTCAAGAGGAATTTTTGAAGGAGGGCGCAACTCCCATTGAGGATACTCATAGATCTGAGGGAAAACTTGAGGGGTTTTACTCTAACTTGATTCATTCCTACTCTAGATCCCTTGGTCTACAGTTTGAGGGTATTTTGACATCATTTGGAGGCGATTTACTAGGAGGAAGAAATAATGATCATTTCCAGCCAGTCAAGTCCATACCAGTTCCAGTTCCATCATTCCAGGGTCGTACTATCTCCAGATCTGATCATCTATGTCGTACCGGTAGGGATCTAAAGGAATCTATTCAATAAGGGAAATAAATTAATCTTGGTATCAACTATATTCAGAGGAGGAAGACCTAGGGTCTCTATATCTCCTATATTGTACCAGATCTGTAGATCTATGTATGAAGATCACTTACTCTATATAAATAAAGGTCATATCTGAAGCTTGTTGTCTCTGTTTATGTGTTTACTTCATTATCATGTGTTCCATACTTGTTATGATGTCTTATATGCAATAAACTCAGTAAAAATACTCCAGCACATCCTTCTGTAGTGGCAATCTGCAAAACAAAACACAAAACATCAGATAGAAACCCTAGTTCTTGGCCGAAAATTGGTTGGGAACTTTACAGTGGTATCAGATCGAATCTCCTTCCCCAACCTGTGAAAAGTGACAAGATGACCAGAACAATAGGTTGTGGGGGCCAGCCCGTGACAGGTAATCCAAAAGAGGAAGAGCAAGAAGGCATCTTGGGAGAGACACATGAGACAGAAAATGCTACATATGAAGAAACTGAACTTCTGGCAGATAAAGTAGCCCATACAATGAAAGATATACTTCAGAGCAATCAAGAAAGCATGTAGCGTACTCTGGTTGAAATGAAAAACCACTCATAATTGGGATAATCTGAGCTCCACTTATCTCTTACCAATTTTCAAAGGGGACAAGATAGAATGATAACAATGTTGGAAGAATTGAGTAAACATCAGGGAATCCTTTCTCAAATTTTGATGGAGAAGAGGCATGGCAAAGACCCACCCTTATATGGGGGAAATCATGAAGTTGGTGGATCTCGTGGAGGCCGTGGGAATCATGAAGAATATATACACAAAGGTCAAATGGAGTAGCATCGCTCCAATGAGGGAGAGCCAGTTATTTCCCATACACTCAACAAAACCACACCTAGGCCCTACATGCCTACCTTCCTCAACACACAAAGAAGGGAAGCTAATGCATCGAATTCTGAAATCTTGGGAGAAGAATAGGAAACAACAGAGAAGGAATACAACACTATGAGCACCTAATTTAGGAGGTAGGTCTCTATGGGAGAGTACTTCCACTTGAATATGAAAAGAATATCCAAGGAGCATTATAGAGGTATAAATGAACTAGGCTGAAAAGATGGGAAAATGGAGCCACCCACCTTTGATAAATCAGATCATCTTCCAGTTACAATGTGGGTACAAAAGATGGATGCATACCTCCAATTGAATCCTATGGAGGAAAGGGAAGTTATCAAATTTGCAACTATGTACCTGATGGGAAAGGCACATGAATGGTGATTTCATGGAATAACCACCTTGGGTCATGGGCGCATCATCTCTTACCAAGAATTCACTCAAAGGCTTAATGACAAGTTTGACAAGGGAGACCTAGATTGTCATTTCAAGGAGCTTACACAGCTTAAATAGACAAGTTCGGTTGAGGCCTTTATTGAATATTTTCAAAGAGTATCAATGATGGTTCTGGATGTGGAAGAAACAAGGTTACGTATATTTTTCATAGAAGGGATGATAGAACCAGTGAAAGGATGGGTTAAGGCCTTCAAGCCCATAACCTTACAGGATTCCATTGAATGCACCATGGATTTAGTAGGGGAAGCCAACAAAAACAGGTTCACACCTAAACCACCCATGGTTCAGAGAGGTCATGACACTAGACCAATGTATAGAGGAAAAGGGAAATCGGATGAAGCTACAAGAAGAGATCTAAGGAGCAAGCAACTATGTTACACTTGTAGGGACCCGTGGAAACCAGGGCATAGATGTTTAGGCAAGGGGAAAATACATTATGTTGAGGTAGTCTATGATAGTGAGGAGGAGGCAAATGATGAAGATGATGGGGCTATCCATACTATGCAGGCAACCCTCAGAGAGGAAGAGGAAGCAACACTAGATCATGAAACACCAAATAAGGACCATAAAAAGATCACCATTGCTTGGGGTACCAAAATTCAACACCTTTAGAATAAAAGGAGTAGTTCAAGGGCAATAGGAAACTGTGTTGATAGATGGAGGATCCTCCCACAACTTTATTGATATAGCCATGGTAGAGAGGAGACATCTACCCATGGTGGAATTTGAAGGATTCTTGGTTGAAGTAGCAGGGGGTCGTACCATAGCTTGTGACAGGTACATTCCACAAATGAACTTGACTCTAGGCCGATACACCTTAACATCTATGTGGTAAACATTCATGACACCAATGTCATCTTAGGAGTGTAGTGGCTCAACACTTTGGGGCCTATCACAACCAACTATAAAACAATGGATATGTCCTTTAACATAGATGAAGGGAAGATAGTTATGCTTAAAGGAATGACAGGGGATTCTCTTAGAATTGTGACAGTGAAAAATATGCATGTCATATTCAGGTGAGAGGAGATGGCCTACACAGTTGAATGCTTTATTTTATATACTAAAGAAGAACCCCACAAATCATACCCTTCATATATGCAAAAACATCTCCACAAAAACAAAAGAGTCTTTGATCCTATTCCCCCAGGACAACCACCAAATAGAGAATTTGAGCACATCATAGAGTTGGAAGAAGGATCCAAACCGATCATTACTACACCTTATAGGCACCCCAAGAAGAATAAAGATGAGATAAAGAGTGAAATCAAGGAATTGTTGGCTATGGGACATATTAGACCGAGATCAAGTCCATTCACGTCATCAGTTGTGTTGGTTAAGAAAAAGGATGGAACAATGTGCATGTGCATTGACTACAGAGCATTGAATAAGAAGACTATTAAGAACATGTATCCTATTCCCCAGATTGATCAACTGTTGGATGAACTTCATGGTGCAGTCTACTTTGCTAAGATAGATCTATGGTCATGCTATCATCATATCAAAATGAGAGAACAATATGTACACGAAACTGCATTCAGATGTCACTTCGGCCACTATGAGTTTCTTGTGATGCCCTTCGGCCTTACCAACGCCCCTACCACTTTCCAGTCATGTATGAACCATGTGTTCAACAAGCAACTGAGAAAATATTTGCTTGTCTTCTTTGATGACTTACTGATCTATAACAGGACATGGGAGGATCACTTACAGCATGTAGCTGAAATTTTGGGTATCATGAAGGAGCAATCTTTATATGCTAAAGAGTCGAAGTGTGAGATTGGCATGACCGAGTTTTTGTACTTAGGAAATATTATTGGGGAAAAGGGAGTACAAGTCCATCAAGAAAAAATACAAGCTATCATCAATTAGCCTACCCCAAGGACACTTATAGAACTCAAAGGGTTCCTTGGAATTTGTGGCTATTATAGGAAGTTCATCAAGGGCTTCTCCCAAATTTGTGTTCCTTTGACAGACTTAACCAAAAAGGGATCTTTCATTTGGAGTGAAGAAGCACAGGTCACGTTTGAAAAAATGAAGAAGGTCATGAGTACTTTCCCGATACTTTCCCTACCTGATTTCTCTCAACCTTTCATATTAGAATGTGATGCATCAGGTGCAAGAGTAAGAGATGTACTTATGCAAAATAGGCATCATATTGCCTATGAGAGTCGTAAGCTGAGAGCCCCTGAGTTTCTCTATACAATTTATGGCAAGGAGATGTTGTCCATAATGCATGTCGTGTCCAAATTCCGACAGTACTTAGTTGGGGCAAAATTTTTAGTAAGAACTGATCATAACAGCCCCAAGTACTTTTTATCCCAGAAGGACTTGAATGAGAGACATCAAAAGTGGGTAAGAAAGATTCAAGATTAAAATTTTGATATTGAGTACATCAAGGGAAAGAATAATGTAGTTGCAGATGCACTATCCAGAAGACCTTTGGCCTATTCTATGACAGAAATATCAATGGATTGGAAACCGCAGTTGTTGGTAGAATACTCAAAGAACATGCTTGCATGTGAGTTGATGGATGGAAAACTATAGGATGACAGGTACAAGGTCGTAAATGACATAATTTATTACAAAGGCAAGATTTATTTGGTACCTGGATCTACATTCAAAGTAAAAGTGCTCCAAGCCTTCCATGATGCTTGAATAGCGGGCCATCGAGGGTTCCTTAAGACATACAGATAGGTAAGAGAAAGGTTCTCTTGGAAAGGACTCAAAGGAGATGTTTTGCACCACGTCAGGGAATAAATATGAACACTCTCATCCAGCAGGACTCTTACAACCTCTTCCAATACCAGAGAACAAATGGGAAAGTATCTCAATGGACTTCATCACAACTCTTCCCAAAATGCAAGGTAAGGACTGCATATTTGTAGTGGTGGATCGGTTAACCAAATTCAGTCATTTCTTTGTCATCACCATGGACTACAACACATCACAGGTAGATGAATTGTTCTTCAAAGAGATATTTAGGATGCATGGCATACCTAAGAACATTGTTAGTGACAGGGACAACAAATTCATGAGTATCTTTTGGCAAGAGATTTTTAGACTGGTGGGCACTGAATTGACTCCTAGCACTAGATACCATCCCCAAACTGATGGACAAATTGAAATTGTCAACAAATGGATAGATGGTTACCTCAGAAATTATGTAGCAGGACAATTGATTCGGATTTAGGAGCTGAACAAACTGATTAATAGACTGAATACAATAAACATAGAGATAGGAATAACAACACAAATATCCAATGAACAATATCTTCTATTAAATAATGAAATAGGTTGAAACTGTAAAAATGCAGAACTGAAAATTGCTTGAATGGTGGTAGCTATATCTGATGAGAGATGTGGCTACTATGCACATCCGTCTGAGGAGAATGGATTAAAATGAGGCTCCATAGGCCTTTTTGATATTACTCATGAATGCCAAAACCCTAGACATCCAAAAACCTAACCCTAGAAGTTGAAACACCAAAAGTTATGTGGGCCCTATAGGTAAGTTGGTGTAATTTGGTACCTCAACTTCCTAGGGCTGTAAATTTTGCATACGACCTTCATTTTAGGCACGTGATAGCCTGTTGGAAAGGTTTTTCAGAGAAATACACATTCTGCCATTAGACTCTGACTCTGTCTACAGTGTGACTGTGGCGAGTCAAAAAAACAATGTTTAGGGGCCTAAAACAACCCTGGAAGTACATCAAGATGTGATGACATGAAAACATACAAAATAAGCCAATTGGATTAGGCCAGAGGCCACCCGTATCCACCTGCAGAATGTGTGAGGCTTCAGACAGCCCTAGAAGTGTAGAACTCACAATTATAAAGCAGTACAAAAAGATGTGTTGAATAAAAAACAGACACGAGGAGCTAGTTGGAATAGGTGGGTGCCCACCAATATCCACCTGGATCAATCCTCCCCCCTTAAGAAGCAATGGTCTCCATTTTTTCGAGTTCCCCTATCAGGTGAGGAAACTTTTGTTGGATTTGGCCCCGGATGAGCCACTTGCCTTGGTGTAGGAGTTGCCCTACCTCGACAACCTGATAAAGCTAAATCTGTTGCTAGCGAGTGCCCTTGACCTGTGTGTCCACTATCTGATCGGTGGCAGCTTGTTCCATGTAGTCAGGGTTGAGCTGTGTTGGTGTTAGTTGTTCGGCGATCTCAGAGGTGTCCAATAAGGGTGGAAAATATGGCCGAAGGGAGTCCACATTGAATATTGGATGCCAACCAAGGAAGGGTGGAGTGTTGAGCTCAAAATCATTGCTACCCACAACCTTGGTGATAGTGTAAGGCCCATAACGAAGTGGGCAAAGCTTCCAATGGGGCCCTGTGAGACGCTCCTTCTGCAAATGTAACCAGACTTTGTCGCCAACCTGAAACTGGTGTGGTACCCTGTGTTTATCATGGTGCTTCTTGTACTTAGCATTGGATTTCTGCAAAATCTCCTGGGCCTGTTGGCGGATGTGCTGAATCCGCTCAATGAATCTAGTGGTTTTTTCGATCACAGACTGATCAGGTGAAGAGTCTGTCTGTGCGGTGGCAAGAGGAAGTGCAAAATCAATGGGTCCCAAGGGTTGGAATCCCAAACCCACCTGAAATGGGCTATGGCTAGTGGAACTATGGAGATCCATGTTGTAATTGTGTTGGACATATGGGAGACTCTCATCCCATGTACGGGGATGCTTAGAATTGTACATGCGCGGGATGTGCACAATCATCCGATTGACGACCTCGGTTTGGCCATCGGTTTGGGGATGGAAAGAAGTGGATTTTGTGAGCTTGGTGTCCAACAGAGAACAAAGACTCGACCAAAAGGTGTTGAGGAACCTTCTATCTTGGTCGGAGATGATGGTATGTGGTATCCCAAAGTGAACCCAAACTCGTTCGAACAAGAGATTGGCAATATTTGTCATTGTGACATTCTTATTATAGGCTATGAGGATGGCCATCTTCTAAAACCGATCAATGACCACAAATACACAGTCATTTCCATGCTTGGTGGACAGAAAACCAGACATGTAATCCATGGACATGGATTCCCATGACTTCTCGGGAATAGGAAGAGGGGTGTATAAGCCTTGCTTCTTGATGGTTGTCTTGGAAATGGCGCAGGCAGTGCAAGATCTGATATACTTATTGACGTCCTCTAGAAGTTTCGACCAATAAAAATGTTTCTGAAGAACGACCACAGTTTTCTCTACACCAAAATGTCCTGCCACCCAACTGTAGTGGGCTTCCCAAATCATCTTTGCACGCTCGCTTGTAGGAACACAGAAATGGCCCAGGTGGCATAAGAGTCTGTCCTGAATGTGAAAATCAGTGACAGTGGCCACTGTACCCAAGAGTTGATATGTGGTGGCGAAGTTCAGATCTTGCTAGTAAAGTTGGGGCCACTCTAATGTTTCATGTCCACAAGAATGGAGCACAGTGGTGAATCCAATCACAGGAGGTCGACTGAGGCAGTCAACGACACGATTGGAGATACTTGTCTTATACTTGATGTTGAGATGGAACTGTTGCAGGTAGGTGGACCATTTCTAATGGTGGTCATTCTACAATTCCCCTTGTGTCTGTATGAACTGCAAAGGCTTTTGATCAATGTGTATGATCGTCTCTTTCCCCAGAATGTAATGTTTCCATTGACGACAAGTTTGTACAATGGAATACATTTCTTTGTCATGGGTGGGGTACTTCCAGATAGTATCTGAGAGTGTCTCACTATGGCATGCCACCGGATGCCCATGTTGAGTGAGAATTGCGCCCACAACATAGTCTGATGCATCAGTCTCAATATCGAATGGTTGTTGCAGATCGAGAAAGGAGAGTATTGGAGCTGAGCACAAACAATGTTTTAGATATTTTAATGCTCGTTTCTACTCTACCACTGCCCTTGGTCACCTGGCTGAGGGCCCATGCAATATGGGAGAATCCCAACATGAACCGTCGGTAAAAATTGGCTAGTCCCAAGAAGCTCCGAAGCTCGGTCAGTGTGGTCGGGGCTGGCCAGTCATGGATGACTTAGATCTTAGCTGGATCAACATGTACCCCATGCTCATCAACAATGTAGCCTAGGTATTGGACCCTGTTCATGCTAGAAGAGCATTTTTCCAAGTTTGCATAAAGCTTGTGCTGCCGCAGAGTGCTCAAAACCTGTTGAATATGTCGCATGTGCTCCTCCCATGTTCTGTTGAATATGAGGATGTCATCCAAATATACTACCACAAAGGATTTGGTGAAGATTCTCAGTACATCGTCCATCAACCTCATGAAAGTGGTTGGTGCATTTGTTAATCCAAAGGGCATGACTATTCATTCGTAGAGACATTCTTTAGACTTGAAGGTTGTCTTCTAGACATCAGTTGGTTGGATTGGAACCTGATGGTAGCCAGACTTTAGGTCAATCTTGCTAAAGAACTTTTCCCCATTGAGTTGGTCAAGAAGGTCATCAATCCTCGGAATGGGATAGCAGTTCCTGAATGTGATTTTGTTTAAGGCTTTGTAATCAATGCAGAGTCGCCAAGTCCAGTCCTTCTTCTGCACTAGTACAATCGGGCTTCGCAAGGGGAGGATTTGGGTCTGATGTGCCCCTTTTGAAGAAGTCTTGGATCTGACACTTGATTTCGTCATTCTCCATCAATGAGTCTCGATAGACTGGTCCATTAGGTATAGGTGCACTGGGGGTCAGATCAATTGGATGCTTGACTTGGCAATGTGTCAGTACCCCTATAGGTGAGACGAAGATGTCTCTGTATTCTTCCACGATCCCGTCCACTTTCTTTTGTTGCAAAGAGAGGCGTTATGTAGAGGCCACAGATGTGGCAGTGACCTTCTACTGACTATGAGCATAGATCACAAAGAAGACGAATTTCCTAGTCTGTGAAATGACCTTACTGCATTTCTTAGCAAAGATTAAAGAAATAGCAGTAGGCGGTGCCACCTCTGGGATCCTGTACAATTGTCTACCCAAAGTAATAATAACACTGCGGGGTCTAGACTGATACATAGCATGATGCTTCCACAAATATGGTTGTCCTAAAAGAACATCACAAACTTCAAGGGGAGTAATATCACACAATACCTCATCTTTGAAAGGCTTGATGTCGTAGGGCAGACAACACTATTGGCTGACACGAAGATCTCTCCCTTGACAAAGCCAGCCGATGGTGTAGGGTTGCAGGTGCGGTTTCATTGGTAGGTTCATTCGCTTGATGACCTCTGCTGAAATCAAGTTCTTTTGACTATCGTTGTCGACAATGAAATGAATTGGAGCCCTCTTGACCCACATCTGCGAGTGAAAGAGGCGTTCCCCTTCCTCTGGTTCTTCTAGTTCGCTTGGCTAGACTTTGGTGGTAGCGACTGTGGCATTGGGTTCAACATCGATAATCCACTTCCCTCCTTTAGGATTTGACTCAGAATTAGAATTGACCTCTGATTCGGAAGCCTTCATCTCAGCCATGAGGGACTTCTTGGAGTGACATTTGTCGGTGTTGTGCCAAGGAATTTTATGGTACTCACACCATTTTCCCGTGTCCTTCTTTGTCTTCTCATTGCCCTTCTTGTGTTGCGGCTTGGACGAATTGTCTTGAGGGTGGACATCTTGAATTGGTCCCTTTCTGTGTGGGTTGGGGTTGCCTTTTCCCTGCTTCGGTTGTGAAGGGTTTGTAGATCCAAACTCTCGTCGTTTCTGCTTAAATTTATGCTCAATCTTGACAGCGTATCTATAAGCCATGCCCAATGAGGCGATGTCCAGGAACTCCATTTCTGTTTGAATGTATCTATGCAAACAACCATGGTATTTGAGGACCAGATGACACTCAAAATATTTGATACCCAATTTGGTGCGTAGGATATGGAAAATGTTGGTGAAGTCTGGTACTGTTTGGTCCCTTTCTTGACGTAAGGTGGTCCATCTGGTGTACTGATCCTCATATCTTCCAACAGGGTAGTACTGTTCTTTAATGGTGTCCCGGAAGGAATCCCATGTAGGGGACACCACAAAAATTGCAGATTCCTCCACGACCCTTTGCTCAGAGTAAGTATCCCACTAGTCTTTTACATGGGGAACGACCTTGAGGAGTGCAAAAGTGATATTTTCCCTATCAAAAAAATTGTGGACCGAAAAATATACTTCGAGTAGAGTCAACCATTTATCTACAACATCTACATCCATCAGTCCTTCAAATAATGGAATATCAAATTTTACATGTACCTTGAAGGGGGTTGCATGGCTGCTTGATCAAGATGCTTCTCCCATGGGAAACCGTCGAAGGATCTATGCGAAGTTGTCTATCATTTCATTCCTTCGTCGCACGAGGGATTCCTCGAGAAAAAATTTAATAGGATCTCATGCTCCATCATCTTTCTTTTCATCTCCCATGGATTGTTGTCGGGCTCGGTGCCACTGATCTGGTAATGGCTCAATTGGTTCGAGTCCCAACTTCTTGTACCCAGACCTTGTTGGGGAAATGCACGAAGAAAAATAAATGAAGAGCAGACCACTCTATACCATTGGTCCAGATTTAGGAGCAAAATGAACTGATTAATAGACTGAATAAAATAAACACAAAGATAGGAAGAATAACACAAATATTCAGTGAACAATATCTTCTATTAAATAATGAAATAGGTTGAAACTATAAAACTGCAGAACTAAAACTTGCTCGAATGGTGGTAGTTATCTCTGAGGAGAGATGTGGCTGCTACGCACATTCATCTGAGAAGAATGGATTACAATGATGCTCCATATGCCTTTTTGATATTACTCATGAATTCCAAAACCCTAGACATCCAAAAACCTAACCCTAGAAGGTGAAATGCCAAAATTTATGTGGGCCCTATAGATAAGTTGGTGTAATTTGGTACCTCAACTTCCTAGGGTCATAAATTTTGCATGCGACCTTCATTTTAGGCGCGTGATAGCTTGTTGGAAAGGTTTTTCAGAGAACTACACATTCTTCCATTAGACTCTAACTCTGTCTACAGTCTGACTATGGCGAGTCAAAAAAACAATGTTTAGGGGCCCAAAACAGCCCTGGAAGTACAACAAGATGTGCTGACATGAAGACATACAAAATAAGCTAGTTGGATTAGGCGAGAGGCCACCTGTATCCACTTGGAGAATGTGTGAGGCTTCAGACAACCCCAGAAGTGTAGAACTCACAATTATAAAGCAATACAAAAAGACGTGTTGAATAAAAAACATACACAAGGAGCTAGTTGGAATGGGTGGGTGGCCACCAATATCCACCTAGATCAACAACAAAAAGCTTGGGTCAAATGGTTTTACTTAGGGGAATACTATTACAATACCACCTACCACATGTCCATTGGCATGTCCCCCTTCAAAGATTTATACAATTATGATCCTCTTACTTTTGAAGAGATTGTATTTGGAGAAAGAAAGGCTCCTATGGCCAAGGAGTGGATCCAGGTTAACCAGGACATCATCAGAGAAATCAAGGACAATATCCATAGAGCACAGAACCAACAGAAATTATATGTAGACAGGAAAAGGGTGGAGTGCACCTTTGAGGTAGGGGATCTAGTATACTTGCGCCTGTATCCATATAGACAAGCATCTATCAAGAAGAGTGGTGCTGAGAAATTATAACCCCGCTTCTATGGTCCATATGAAGTACAAAGAAGAATTGGAGAAGTAGAATATGAGTTGAAATTGCCGCAGGGAGTAAGATCCACTTTCCATGCGTCTTGTTTGAAAAAATCATTAGGCCAACATATATTAGTCAATGAGACATTTCCACCCATGGATGAAGAAGGACAAATCCACCTCATACCAGAAAGGATCTTGGAAACCAGGGTGAAAAAACTAAGGAGAAGAGTCATTAAAGAGTACTTGGTTAAATGGAAAGATTTGCCATAGAAGATGCTACTTGGGAAAGAAAAAAAATAGTACAAGAGGATGGTTATGGATTGCTTGAGGATAAGCAATTTCTAGTAGGGGAGACTGTAATATCCCCTTCTCATTGACACAATAACTCAGGGACGTAGTAGTCTAGCTACCCCTCTAGACTATAGTCCAAGATAAGCAAGGGGAAGGAAAACATGTGGTTTTTGTCACTAAAAAGATCTAAAGTTTTATTATTAAAGTGACTTTGGTAAAAGACCAAGGATAGATTAAAATTAAAACCCTTAGAACGTGGAAAAAGTAACTCAATGGAAAATTAGAAAAGGAGGTATAAAAGAAGGAGAAGGGCGCACCTCTTACCATTCTATTCTCATTATTCATTTTTGTACTTTTCACTCTTGAGGTAGACGCTTACGTTTTGAGGGTTTTGAGTAAACAAAGCCTAGCAACCAGCAAGGAGGTGAAAGATTCCTCTATTCCTGGTTCAATCTTGGCCAAGGAGGTGAAAGATCCCTCCCTCACCATTCTAATCTAGTCACAGGTATTCAACAAATAACACTTGTAGTTGGTGCACAGATCTGAAGGATTTTCAGCAATAAGGCACATCCTTGGAAGAGAAAGGGTTCGATTTGCTTGGAGGAGTCTAGATCTGCAGTTTTATGCCATTGGGGGTTCTTCTCTAGGGTCATAGCATCCTTTTTTAGCATTGATACCAAGGGTATCCCCTTTGGATTATTTTATTTGGCTCAGGAGGAATTTCTGAAGGAGGGTGCAACTCCCATTGAGGATACTCATAGATCTGAGGGAAAACTTGAGGGGTTTTACTCTAACTTGCTTCATTCCTACTCTAGAGCCACTGATCTATAGTTGGAGGGTATTTTGACATCATTTGGAGGCCATTTACTACGAAGCCTAAATATTGAGCATTTCTAGCTAGTCAAGGCCGTACCAGTTCCATATCCAGCATTCCAGGGTCGTACTATCTCCAGATCTGATCATCCAAGCCGTACGAACAAGGATATAAAGGAATCTATTCAAGAAGGGAAAGAAATTAATCTTATTATCAACTATATTTAGAGGAGGAAGACCTAGGGTCTCTATATCTCCTATATTGTACCAGATCTGTAGATCTATGTATGAAGATCACTTACTCTATCTAAATAAAGGTCAGATATGAAGCTTGTTGTCTCTGTTTATGTGTCTACTTCATTATCATGTGTTCCATACTTGTTTTGACGTCTTCTATGCAATAAACTAATAAAAATACTCCAGCGCATCCTTTTGTAGTAGCAATTTGCAAAACAAAACACAAAACATTAACATATAGAAACCCTAGTTCTTGGTCGGAAATTGGCTGGAAACTTTACAGATATTAAAAGTTAAAATAGAAAGCAATATTTTTCCATAAATATTCAATGTTTTTTTAAGTGAAGTAACGTGTTTAACTTTCTTATTAAAGACTGATCATTATGCACAATGCAAGCAAGTTAATTTCATAGATAAGATGTTGATTGAGTGCACTAAAAATTAAAAAGAAGATAGTCAATGAGATAGGTAACTTTAGAATATCATATATGATATTTTTGAGCAAAACATGGAAATATAGTAGAAGTGATATGATAAGGACTATGTCTAGAACAAATATGGCTGCACATCCAAGTGAAATTTACAAAACAATATTGAAAATTGTGCCCACTTGAACATTATAACCATGCCCACTTGAACATTATAGTGACAATGCCTTTGGGTTTACCACCTTTTGTGGGTCTTCACTAAGTTTTCATTATGAAATTATTAGTGCCTTACAACCGTCCTTTGCTTAAATTATCTTCAACATAACATCATCCATTCAATGCAACATTAATCGTTCATTGACATTGATCTGGAACTTACTCCATTGATATAAGAGGATTATGTTATTATCAAGTCAGTTAAGCTTACACACAAACATACCATTCCACTTTATTGATTTGGGAATGTTGGATGGTAGTACCCCATGCAAGCCAAGTGGTTTGAATTTCCTTATCTCAAAATTGAAGTAATATGGATCATTGCTAAATAAGTTGGGGTTTTTTATTCATATATAGGTGTGGATGTTATTTTATATGTAAAATGCTAGTTCTAAATAGTTTGTTAAGTGTTTGTGCTAACAACCAAACCTCCTACATATAATTATAAATTGAAACAATGAAGACCAAATCATTCTCCTCAATTTCGATAGAATTATGTATGCAACCATTGCAATCAAGATAATAATAAGTTAATATCTAGAAAAATTTCGTGCTAGTGACACGTAATTTTTTTTTAACAAGAGTTTGACCTAGTTAGCATTAAGTGCCACAAATTTTACCTCACACTATAATCATGCATTACCACCAAGGTTCCATGATGGACAAATCTTCAACCAATTTTTGGTGCTTAAGAATAATAGTGAGAATATTTAACTGAGATTATAGTTGAGATCCTTTTATAATTCTTGTATAACTAAAAGCACTCCACTTTTAGTGAATAATTAAGTTCTTTTCTGTTATGTAGGGTGTAAGGTGTTTGGCTAGATGGGCGTGGAGACCCTCACTCAAGTCCTCAAGGAGACGTAACTTGGGGTTGCTCCGGCACCCAAGTGTTGCACTAGTTAGGCAAGTGGGTGCCTTGGGCATGCAAACGCTCCAAGGATCTTGCCCAAGTATGAAGCAACGAGGAGATTGGGGCGTGCTGGCATGGGGAGTGCACCATGGTTGGGGGGGTGTCGGTCCCAAGGGGCATGATGATTGAAGAGTGCATAGGTTCGTTTGGGCGGCCCAATCATGGTGGTAGCCAGACTTCAGATCAATCTTACTGAAGTATTTGGCCCCCATGAGTTGATCAAGGAGGTCATCGATTCGGGGAATCGGGTACCGATTTCTGACTGTGATTTTATTCAGAGCTCGATAATCAATGCAAAGTCACCAGGTTCCATCTTTCTTCTGTACCAACACGATTGGGCTCCTACAAGGTGATGAGCTAGGACGGATGTGCCCCTTGTGGAGCAATTCTTGGATCTGTCGCTTGATCTCCTCATTCTCTAACAGAGAGCAGCGATAGACTAGCCCATTGGGCAGCGGTGCGCTGGGGGTCAGATCGATGGGGTGCTTGACCTAGCAGTGAAGAGGTACCCCAGTAGGTGAGGAGAAGATATCCGAGTATTCTTCCACGACCTTATCTACTTGCTTCTGCTACGTGGAGAGGTCGGCCGCAGAGACCCTGGATGTGGCTGTGATTTTTCTCTCATTCTAAGAGCGAATCACAAAGAAGACAAACTTCCTCGTTTGAGGGATGACCTTCCTGCATTGCTTAGCAGAGATCAAGGAAAAAGCACTAGGTGGGACAGCCTCGGGTATCCTGTACAATTTCATGTTCAAAGTAATAATAACACTACAAGGCCTAGACTCATATACAACATGATGTTTCCATAAATAAGGTTGGCCCAAAAGAACATCACAAACTTCGAGAGGAGAAACATCACACAATACCTCGCCTTTGAAGGGCTTGATTCCCTACGACAGTCGACACTATTGGCTGACGCGGAGATCGCTTCCTTGGTGGAGCCATCCAATGGTGTAGGGTTGTGGGTGTGGCGTTGTCGGCAGGGCCAACCGCTTGACGACCTCTGTTGAGATGAAGTTCTTCTGGCTACCACTATCAACGATGAAGTGTAGTGGGGTGCCTTTTACCCACATCTGTGAATGGAAGAGGCACTCTCCTTCTTCTGTCTCGTCTGGTTCACCATGCTGGAGCTTGGTGGTAGCAACGATGGCAATGGGTTCCGCGTCAATGATCCGTCTTCCCCTCTTTGGTTCTAAGTTAGAACCTGCATCTGATTCAGAGGCTTTCACTTCGGCCACCAGCGTCTTCTTTGAGTGGCAGTCAGCAGTGTTATGCCAAGGGCTCTTATGGAAGTCGCACCACTTCCCGGTATCTTTCTTTGTCTTTCTGGTGTCCTTCTTTGCTTTCGACTTGGACTGGTTGTCCTGATACTGTCCATCTTTGCTCTGTCCTTTGTTTTGTGGGTTGGGGCCACCCTTTCCTGGCTTTTGTTGTGAGAGGTTCCCCGACCCAAATTGTCGCGTCTTTTGTTTGAGCTTCTGCTCGATTTTGACAGCATATCGGTAGGTCGCGCCCAAGGATGACATGTCCAGAAATTCCATTTTGGTCTAGATGTATCTATGCAGAGCACCGCGATACTTGAGAACTATATGTCTCTCTGAATCTTTGATACCCAGCTTGGTGCGCAAGGTATGGAAGATATTTGTGAAATCTGGCACTACTTGGTCTCTTTCTTGCCGCAGTGTGGTCCATTTGGTATACAAGTCGTCATAACTTCCGACAGGGTAGTATTGTTCCTTAATAGCATCCCTGAAGGATTCCCAGGTGGCCGTGACTGTAAATAATGAGGGTTCCTCTGTTTCCTTTTGTTCACAGAAATTTTCCCACCAATCTTTGACATGGAGAACGACTTTCAGGAGCGCAAAAGTAATCTTTTCTCTATTCGAAAAGTTATGGACAAATAAATACTCTTCTAGTAAATTCAACCACTTGTCTACAACATCTGCGTCTATCCGACCTTCAAATATAGGAATATCGAAGTTTATTTGTACCTTGAAGGGGGCGGTGCCTCCGCTCGAAGAAGATGTGTCGCCTATTGGTAGTCGCCGAAGGATTTGCGCGAATTTATCCATCATCTCGTTCCTCTGTTGCGTGAGGGCTTCCTCAATCAACAGTTTGAAAGGATCTCATGTCCCATCATCTTTCTTTTCTCCTTCCATGAGAGGTCGCTTAGGTGTGCGAGAGCTTTTGTCCTCAAGAGAAACAAGCTCGAGACCCAAATCTTTGTACTCTGACCTCGTTGGGGACATGCATTAAGACGACAAGGAGAAGACCGATCTGATACCACTGATTCATATTTTATGAGCAGAATGAAATGACTACAGATTATTACCATATGCTTAACACATAATAACAGAGATACAGTAAAACTGGTTTTCTATTCAATAAGGAAATAAGCTGAAACTGTAAAATGCAGCGGAAAACAAGCTTGCTGGAATGGTGGCGGCTTATCTCTAAGAAGAGATGTGACGGATGCGCTCATTCGCAAGAAGATGATTACAATGAGGCTCTCAAGGCCTTTTTACAATAAACAGAAGTTTAAAAAACCCTAAACATCCAAAAACCTAACCTTAGGAGATGAAGCACCAAAAGTCATGTGGGTTCCGTTTGGGTAAATCAGTACATCAACTTCTCAGGGTCGTAACTTTTGCATACGATATTTGTTTTAGGCGTATTATATCCCGTCAGAAAGATCTATCTGAGGACTACAACAGTTGCACAATTGCAACATACCCCAAAAAACGTCGTTTAGGGCCTCAAAACGGCTCCGGAAGTTTAGGACCCAAAAAATTGCTAAAAATAGTAAATTATCAAAATTGCTAGAAAGTTGTTTTGAGCCAGCTGGGAAAGGTGGGTGGCCATCGATATCCACCTGGACCATGACAAGTCTGAAGTTGAGGGAATGTATGAGGTGCACCTTAGAAGGTTGCAGAGACGGTTACGACATAGAGTCTTGTTGTGACGAATCTGTATATGAGTGTCTTTGTGAGGTGAGGTGATATATGTGACTCCGCCCAGTTGTAAACCGGGCCGGTAGTGCTCATATTGTAATTGTTTCACAATAACAAAGACTTCATTGGGTGTTAGGCACGATCTGTGTTTCTCACACTATATCAACGTGTCTCTTATTTGTTCTGCAAGTGTTGTCTTTGTTTCATGGATGTGTGCTTATATATGACTAAGTGTTAAGTTGTTAACAATTGTCTAAGTATACAAGAGTTGCACTAGAGTAGGAGTGTGACTCACCTGTAGCCGAGAACGAAGTATGGATATGCTCTAGGTGAAGAGGCATCGTCCGAACGAAGTATCCTTAGTGTTTCCAAGCAGCCAAGTGAGAAATCTTGCGGTGCCACACACCCTCAAGAAGTGCGCAATCACAAGATACAACTAGACACTCTGTGGGGACGTGACATAAGGCTTGATTAACGATTCTTCTTAGAGTCCTGACACACAAAGTGTCTGTAATATACTTAGGATATATTATCACCAATATTATAATGTTATAAACAATTATTATATGATAATAACCATAAGTTCTAATGTAAATTTATGTTGTAATAATGTCAGTTCATCCATTTTACCAAAATATATCACTTATCACTCTAACATGTATTTATATCATTCCATATCAATATTCATATTAATAAATATTTATTTATTTTAATGGTTTTTATGGGGTATCTCTTTGACACTATATCAACGTGTCTCTTATTTGTTCTGCAAGTGTTGTCTTTGTTTCATGGATGTGTGCTTATATATGACTAAGTGTTAAGTTGTTAACAATTRTCTAAGTATACAAGAGTTGCACTAGAGTAGGAGTGTGACTCACCTGTAGCCGAGAACGAAGTATGGATATGCTCTAGGTGAAGAGGCATCGTCCRAACGAAGTATCCTTAGTGTTTCCAAGCAGCCAAGTGAGAAATSTTGCGGTGCCACACACCCTCAAGAAGTGCGCAATCACAAGATACAACTAGACACTCTGTGGGGACGTGACATAAGGCTTGATTAACGATTCTTCTTRGAGTCCTGACACACAAAGTGTCTGTAATATACTTAGGATATATTATCACCAATATTATAATGTTATAAACAATTATTATATGATAATAACCATAAGTTCTAATGTAAATTTATGTTGTAATAATGTCAGTTCATCCATTTTACCAAAATATATCACTTATCACTCTAACATGTATTTATATCATTCCATATCAATATTCATATTAATAAATATTTATTTATTTTAATGGTTTTTATGGGGTATCTCTTTGACAAATGAGCCGTCAAAGCTCGCTTCAATGTTCCCACTATATGGCCTTCAATTCTTTTGTAAATTGCAATGTATGTTAATAATGTGTAGTAGGATCTCTTATGAAATATTTATGACATGAAGTATTTAGAAGGTGCTAGAAATTATGAATTTTTTTTTATAAAATATGGTGAGGCGTCATTTTAGCGCTTTTTTTTTTTTTTAAGCAAACACTTTCTATGTTACTCTCTTATCTTAATGCATAAAGGGAAAGCCTTGGTTGAGAATAAAAGACTTCTTACCTCTTATATTTTTGAAAAAGAAGTGCCAATTTTATGAGAACATTTTAGTTTTGAACTAGAGATTGAGTGCTTTGAGTAAAGTTGAAAGAAATATAAAAACCAGCCGACCCAAATCAACTAATTTTGAATAAAGTTAAGAACATGATTATTCTATTGATAAAACTCTACATGTAGGTCCCTAAAACTTGGTGGAAAGATTGCAATTGAGAAAAGACAAAAGTTTCCATTAAATATTAAATATAAACATGTTAGATGGCTATCCTAGAAGCCCAACCCATCTTGAATGGTCATTTGATTAAATTATCTAGACATAAATCAAAATATCAGTCTTTAGGCTTTGCAAGAGATGGAAGTCTTGGGCTTTGCATGAATATCAGATGCAACTCTTTAGGCTTTGCAAGAGATGGAAGTCTTGGTAAAATATAAGGAATTTTATTTCCCTTTGTCCTTGCTCTTGGCTTTGGGGTGATTTGGTTATAAGAAATAAATTCACTGGCCTAAATATTCTCCAATTTTTTTTTAGAATTAAACCTAATAAAACATTTATTTTAGTTTTTTCTCTTTACTAAATCTATTTAAAATTGAGTATGTACTTTCTCTGGTCAATTCCTTGTCACCTCCATTATTTAAAAAACATCTATCTTGATTGATAAACTTGGAGTTTAAACCAATTATTCTTTTCCAATATTTATTATTTTAATTATTATCATTAAATAAATAACTTATTTTTTATTTATAAATATTATTTTCTTAATATATAAAAAATTAACTTTGCATAACATTTCTACATTAAAAAAAAAAGGCCACTCGATCTTATAGTCGCCATAAAATCTTCACCGGGACCCTACATATCACAATGTATAAAGACGACTGCAATTTCCACATGCGCTTTGGCAAACTTTACAGAGAATCTCATAATAATGTCCTTACCACATTCATATTTGGGAATCTTTACTCCATATATATTTATATATTTATTTTAAATGAAGATTAACATATTTCCCACCTATTTGAAGTTTTCCAGGATATTGGGAGACATTTAGCGGGTAAGAAGTTGGAACTTAACCATGTTTATATATGTTCAATTTTTAGATATTTTTTTTATTATTATCTTATTTATAAATTTGATTATTATTGAAATTGATTTAGTTTGTTTAACTAGATGAGATGGTGATGTTCTTTTAAGATAGGAAAATTTATCACAATTTATTTTTTAACTAGTAAAATAATTATCATTATTTATTATTTTTATTAAAATTAACAATATTATTATTTTATTGTAATTAATATTTTATTAAATAAAATGATATATTTAATTTATAAAGTTGATTTTTTTAGATGGTTTAATGGAGGACAAAACTTTCCATCCAACCAATTAAGCTACAACCACTTTGACATTATTAAGTTGATTTATTATTGAAATTCACTAATTAAAAGTTAATATAATATTAACTATATTTATTAAAAAGAATAATTATAGTAAATTGAAACATTTTTTTTTTATTAAAATCAATAAATTGTTATTTTATTGTAATTAATATCTTATTAAATAAAATGGTATATTTAATTTTATTTATTGTATTTTAATTTATAAAGTTGATTTATTATTGAGATTTGTAAGGTCTTCTACTAGATGGATGTGGAGACCTTCACCAAAGTCCTTGAGGAGACATAATTTAGGGTTGCTCTGACACCCAAGTTGGGCAAGTGGACGCCTTGGGAATGCGAATGCACCAAGGAGCTTGCCTAAGTATGAAGCGACCAAGAGATTGGGGTGCGTTGACAAGAGGGGAACACCAAGGTTGGGTGCGTCGGTCCCAAGGGGCACGACAATTAGCGAGCACATGGGTTCATTTGGGAGACCGGGTTCGTGAAGGGGCACGACGATTTGTTTGGACACATGGGTCCACAAAGGGGTGCATCACCCCCAAAGGACCACGATGGTGATCTTTGGAGTCCCTATAAGAGAACAAGGACACACAACCAATGAAGGTCGATTTGGAAGACAAGGAGAGCAAGAAGAGCTCTATGGTTATGCGACAGACGAAGAGAGGCGAACTCCCTCAAGGAGTCAAGTCACTCCACTTGGGAGGACTTGTGTTGCCTTAAAGAGGATTCAGTGGATATAATTGGGCAAGCTTCTCCTAGGTTGGTTTTGGAGAAGTTTGGAAACGTAAGTTTGTTAGAGGCATGTGTGAGGAAAAACTAAAACTTGTGAAGTCTGCGGAAACAAAGAGACAACAAGTCTGCGATTGAGGGCACATCTGAGGTGCATCGTAGGTGGTTGCATAGATGGTTGCTATAGAGAGTCTTGGTGTGACAAATCCGTTCACGAGTGTCTTGGCGAGGTGAGACAGGTCATTTGACTCTACCAAAGCTGTAAATCGAGCCGATAGTGCTCATGTTGTAACTATTTCGTAATAACAAATATTTAGCAGGGTGTTAGTCACGGTTTGTGCCGACCGCACTATATCTATGTTTCTCTTGTCCATTTCATTGTTGTTCTCTTGGTTTCTCATGGATGTATACTTAAATATGACTAAGTGTTAAACCATTAACAAATGTCTAAGTATACAAGACTTGCATTAGAGTAGGAGTGTGACTCGACGGTAGCCTAGAAGAGAGTATGGGTATGCTTTAGGTGAAGAGGCCTAGTCCGGAAAAAGTATCCTTGATGTTGTCAAACAACCAAGTGAAAAACATTGCGGTGTTACATGCCCTCAAGAGGTGTACAATCCCAAGACACACTACGGGAACATGACAAGATTAACTAATTACTTAATAAATAATATTATATTTTAAAATAAATACAAATATTTAATTATATTTATTTAAAAAAATAATATTATCCTTTTAAAGTTAATATAAATATTTAATTATATTTATTAAAATAAATAATTATAGTCAATTGAAGTAAATTTAGTGATAACATAAAAAAAAATTATATTGAAATGTTCATTGAATGACAATAAAAAGTTAAAAGTTAAATAAAGAGCGACATTCATTTTTCTCATAATCATTGCATTCTTGTTAATGAAGTTATCTATTTAAATTTAGCTTCATTATTCTAATCCATTCAAATAGATAAGTTTGGCCATGACCTTAAAAATAAATTATTATTATTATTATTATATTTTTCCCATAATCATTCCATTCTTCTCAAGTTACTATCATTAACTTTCTTAGTGAAAAAGAAAGGATGGTTGTGTCTCAATGTTGTGATTGAAATATATATATATAGAGAGATGTTGATTGATATTAAAAGTAAAATATGTAATGTTGGGATAGATATTTTTAATTGAGATGTGGAAGGGAGGATGTTAAAAATTATATATATATATATATATATATGATTTGGATTATCTTAAAATGTGTCAAGTTTATAATAGTTTTAGATTTTTCATAAAAGATATTTAAATTATTTTATTTTTCATAAAGATAAATTTGTATATAAAGTAAAATTTTATTTATTTATTTATTTGGAAATATGATTATCTAGGTTATATGTTATCTTAAAATGAGCTAAAATTCTTAAGAACAAAATTTCATAAGAAATTTTTTCAATACTATGATGAAAACACCACATATCCTAAGTCATATTTCACAATGGGAGTTTTCATTAATAAGGAGAAATATAACATTATGCAAGATTCTTCTCAATTATGATGAAAATTTCTAATTAAAAGTGAGTTGGTAAACAAAATTTCTTCTTTGTTTAAAAAAAAATTCACTTGAAAGAAGATGAGTTTGTCTACTTTTTAATTTCAAAATATATTGAAAGAATAAAAGTTAATTATTTTTTAATTTCAAATTATTGTTTTTCTATGGTACACTTAACCGCTATAACTAATCCACTAGTGTTTTTTTAATTTAAAAATATCTTAAAAATTTATATAAATTTAATTAAAAATAAGTTAACAAGTACATTAACTTTTTTCAAATTTTAAATAATTTTAATTATTGGATAAAATATTTACTTTAAAATTTTGTTTTTAAAAGAATTTTAATATACAAAATTTTAATCTATTTTTTTATAATTTTAAATATCGACACTAAATATTAAATAAAAACATCTTAATTTTTTTTAGAAATTTAATTCTGCACTTAAACCTAATCTATACATGTTTTTTTTATATTTTTAAAGCAGTTTTACCCAATATATGGTTAAAAATTTAGAACAAAAAATTGAAATCACATATTAATTGTTGAGAGTGCATAATTCAAATTCAATAAAGGTTTTTGAAGATGTTGAATCCATTTATACATTAAAAAATGTAATGAAAAATCACAATTGAACCAAAAATTATATAGCAAAATTTTAATGATGATTATGTTAAAAGATCCAAACCTTATAAGAATAACTTATGATAAATAAAATAAATAAAAACACAAAATAACATAAGAATAATATAATAACTTATGATTCTTCGGATGAGGTGACAACTGGACAGAGACAGAGGACAGATGGCATGGGGCAACAACGGGAGTTAAGAACCCCCGTCACCAGCGCTCCACCCATTATTGTAGAATGACCCGCACTCAGCGAAGAGTAATGACAGTGTGCCTCGACAACCTTGCAGGTTTATTGTCCCCCCGCGTAAGCCAGACCAAGCGTACTGTGCTAGGCACCAGGCCTAGGGAAGCCATCACCTCGGCTTTCATGGCTAGCCTATCTGTCAATTCGAGCTGCACTAAGAAGGAAAACGCCTTGGCAAATTCATTCATTTCCCCTCTGCATTTGCTCTTGTTCCTTGGCTCTTTTGGGCAAATTCTCTCTTTTTCCCTCTGCAATTGTGCTTGCTCCCTGGCTCTCTCAGGCTTTCCCCACCAGTGCCTCTGCTCCTGCCCCCCGACTCTCTCAAGCGAATTCTCTCATTTTCCCTCTACAATTGCTCCTGCTCCTCGACTCTATCGGGCTCTCCAGGGCTCTTTCCACCAGTCCCTCCGCCCTCCGCCTTCACTCCACCACAAACCAACCTCTGCAATCCCTCCACCATGCCAAGAGAAAGGGGGAAGTCCAGAAGAGGATCACTATATTACAACGCCCTCTCCAGACGCAATAGAGACACCCCCTCCCAGTTAGCTTTCATCACAATTCACACCTTTGGCCCCAAACATAATAGCTAGGGGTCGTCTGAGCTTCCATCATCACCCCCTCAAATTCCTCCTTTGATCCATGACAACAGCCCGGTTGAAGAGGATACGCCACCTTCGAAAGAGAGCACTCCTTTGCTCAATTATCCTCTTGCCCCCCCCCCAAAAAAAATCCACCCTCAGGCTCAAGTGTTTGGCATAGGTAGTTGCATGGTGGAGGAATAAATCCCCCCAAGATGGCAAGTGGAGGAGCACACAATGAACGTTAGCAAGGACAAGGAAGCGGAGCCACTTCTTCTCTCCCCAAATTGACTCTCGGACGAGCACCTCCAAATCATTTTTGAAATTTGGAAAAAACAAGAGGACGAGCACCTCCAAATCATTTTTGAAATTTGGAAAAAACAAGACGACCAACTGCACATTCAACGCATCCTCGACCAGAGAATGAATATTCTGTTCGATGCATTGGTGGATGCTCCTGCGCGGACTCGATGCCCAACATGTGGCCAGAAGTTCATCCCGGCCTACAACATCCATGGCAACCCGAGCTCGCCCAAGGAATAACACCTCCAGGTTTTTGTTTGCTCTCCTTCTAGTCTTGTCACCCCTCTAAAGATGGACAAAATCTATGCCTCTCGTCGCAAGCTAAATAGTCATGGCGACCAATTTCTAATCATTTTGTTCATTTAATGGAAGCCTCCTGAAAAACACAAAATTTTTGAATAAATATTAATAACACAATGATAATTTATGATCGATAAATATTAATTAACCCTAATTTATGATGGATAATAAATAATAAATACTAAATAAAGACACCGATTTTTTTTTATAAATATTCTTGAACAATTTATGATCGATAAATATTAATTAACCCTAAATAATTTATGATGGATAATAAATAATAAATAGAGACACCGATTTTTTTCGATAAATATTCTTGAACACCAAATCCAGAAGGATTTTAAGGTTTTGTCAATATATATATAGATTTGATTCGTGGAAAAATTCAAAGAAACTACAATTTCTCGATAATTGAGACAAATATATATTTATTTTTAGTATTTACCAATATTTTGTAAATTTAATAAATTATTATTAATGTAAAATATTATATAATAATTCAATTGGAAGGAATTTTTATAAAATTTATAATATTCCAATGGAAATCTTTCTGCATAATTTATAATATTCAAAAGTATTTATTTAATAATAAAAGTTACCTTTTGCATATGAGCCAAAGTTAATGAAAATTTCACAAAACACTTTAAATTTAAATCAGGATCCATCAGCCAGCAGTAAATATAAAATAAACGGCGCTGCCATTTTCACATGCTAATAATAGAACTGAAAATAAATACAAATGGTAGTTGACTGAAACTTGCTGTTATTTTAAGATAATCGGGAGTTTAAAAATGGTCGATGCCATGACCAAGTTACGTCTGACAACCCTCGTGCGTGCGTAAGGTGTGACGAAACGGTAAAAACCAGAAACATTGACTGGAACTACTGACGACTGTTGGGTTGAAAGGCAAATAAATGATCCGACGGTCACATGGAAGCTTCTGCATGTGACCGCTCGCGTCAACGAGTCCTATTCGCTTCTGTCACCTGCCGCGTGCTATACGGATAAGTCGATTAAGGCGTGGCATGGTATAGCCTTCGATTTTAGATTTCTGCATAGTTTTATCTGTGCTTAAAGCGCCGGCGCCTGAGCCGATCTGAGGAGATAAACTCCAGTTCAAGAGGCGGGAAAACCGTCGGATCGCCGCAACGTGCTGGAGATTTAGTGTGGGCGGAACGTTTTCTGGATGGAGGGAGACCATGATTGATACGTGGAGGCAGGCAAGCGATGTCTGTGATGGCAAGGGCCAGGAAATCGGCAGACCCACGGTGGCGGCGTCTTCTTTATTGCATGCTTTAGCGCTGCAGAGGCGCGGGTTCGAGTACGCCCGCAAGGAGCAAGGTGCAGCGGCAGCAGAGTTATGGTGGATGAGCACAGAAGATTGGGGAATTGAGAAGAGAAGAGTACCTAGATGATGAAATCCTTGCAATTTCTGGCCGCGGTCATGCTGGGCGCGGTGCTGCTGTTAACGCTCAGCACCGAGCTCACATACAGAATGGCCGTGCACAGTATTGTGAACCGAACGCTCATTCCAACGTTACTTATATATAAGGACCTGGTGTCGGCCCGCCCCAGCCACCGGCGACCCGCGGTGAGTTCCATTAACCAGACACTGTTACGCTACGCTGAGATTGAGTTAGGCGATCCGGAAGAGCGCCAGCGGATAAACCGTCTGTTGGACGGCAGCATCGGCAGCGGCAGCCGCTCGATCTCCTCGTGGCGCAGGGCAATAGAGCACGACGACCTGCTCCAACTCCCGCGGCCCCGAGGCGCGGCCAGCCAGAGGGAGAGACAGAGGCAGAGACATGGTATCCCGTTCCACCTCTTCCACCCGCGGTATACCCCCTACTGGACCGAATTCCGCCGGGTGTTGAAATATTGGGTTCAGAACAAGCGATTCCACCCGCGGGTCATGGCGGAGCTCGGTGATCTCGTGAAAACCCCCTTGGATCGCCACTACAACGCCACCAGGACTGTAAACATCCGACCCGGGCAACCCTACCGGAGCTGCGCTGTGGTGGGTAACAGCGGCATCCTGCTGCAGAAAACCCAAGGACCGCTGATCGATTCCCACGAGATGGTAATCCGACTAAACAACGCCCGCATCGGGGGTTTCCAAAACAACGTTGGCTCCAAGACCACTCTCGCATTCGTTAACAGCAATATTCTCCATTCCTGCGCCAGGAGAGCCGGGTGCTTCTGCCATCCATACGGGGAAACCGTCCCAATTATGATGTACATCTGCCAGGCCGTGCATTTCATGGATTTTGCCCTCTGCAACGCGTCCCACAAGGTGCCCCTGCTCGTCACTGATGCCCGATTCGACAACCTGTGTGGCAGAGTCGTGAAGTATTATTCTCTCAAGAATTTTGTAGAGACCACCGGGAAGCATCCGGAGCAATGGAGCGCGGCGCACGACGGTTCGATGTTCCATTACTCGTCTGGAATGCAGGCGGTGATGCTCGCACTAGGGATTTGCGAGAAGGTGAGTCTCTTTGGCTTCGGCAAGTCTCCTCAGGCTAAGCACCATTACCATACAAATCAGAAAGGCGAGCTCACGCTTCATGATTATGAGGCCGAGTATCAGTTTTATAAAGATTTGGCTAATGGGTCACTGGATATACCTTTCTTAAGCGAGGTCGGCATCGATCTTCCTCCGCTGCAAATTTATTTATGAGGTTCCATCTCTCTGTCTTTTCCTTTCTTTGTTTTCTATGGGCTTTGCGATTCTTGAATTCTTTTAAAGTGTGCACTATTCATTGCGTTTCTTCTCTTATTGTAAACTTGATACCAGAAAAAGTGATCAGTTGTAAGAAACCTGTTTGTGTACAAAAATTGATTTCTGCATCATCTGTTTACTCTGGAGCTTCTGAATGCATGGATGTATAGTTTTGCAATGATGCATTTCTTGTCAAGTAGAACCAGTATACCAAACCCCTTTTGCACATGTAAAAAATTGAAGAATTGCGTCTTCACTATGTGGGTCGTTGGTATCTTGACGAAGTCAAGTCTGCTCATTTGGTTTTGATCTTGCGAAGCCTAGTACTCGAACCTAACTGTTTCCTTATTAGGCACCCATGCTTTCTCCATGGCTTGGAAATCGTAACAGCTTCTCATGAATTTCCAATGATCAAGGTATATCCATTTGCATCTTTGCTCTAGTTGTTCTGGTAACATGGACACTCCCCAAATCACTTCTGGTTGTCCTAGTAACCTGGGCACTCTCCAAATCACTGTATCCAAAAGGATCAAACAAATTTACTCAAAAGGTGGGGGTGGGGAAGAGTAAAAGTCCATTAGTCACTTCTGTGTGCCCAGAAGAGAGGGCAGGCTTAATGAAGAGTGAGTTGTGACAAGGTGTTTCAATCATTGGCATTGGAAAGGCCTAAGTGTGTAAAGTACAAATTTCAAAGGGGGGTGGGGGGATGGTTAAATGGTAAAAGTCCATCAATCCACCTGTACAAGCTCTGAAGAGAGTGCAGGCCAAAGGAAGAATAAGTTGTGGCAAGGTGTTTCAATTGTTGGCATTGTCTAAGCATGTAAATGACAAGTTATAAGATGATCTCACTAATCTGGTGTTGTTAATTCTTTTCTCTAATTTATTCTCCCACCAATGGGCCAATGCTTTTGCTGTTTTGCAGTGATTGTCTGTTTATGTAGAGGCTTATGTTATGATCTTTGAACTGTTCATCATTGTTGCTGCAGAGTCATCTTTGTAGTCTAAATTCACAGATCAGCTTTATACAGGCATGATTTATTTATTTTTAGGTTTTTTGAATACTCAGAAATTTCAAGTGCACCAATGACTACAAGAGCCCAGCTACTTTGTTAAATAACATAACTTTCCATTTTCATTAATAAACTAATATTAAAGCACATCAGAATATTCCAACTAAGTATATGAACACCTTTGATACAAATTTTGATTGCTTTGAAACCTGTTAAAACTTGAAAGTACTGAGGGACTCTGAGAAGCAATTCACATAGTTATGAAGTTTGCGGGAAAGCTTTTATAAAGAAGAATGTTATTGAAGCATACTGAGCATCTTATTTGCAATAATTATGTATCTGGTATGAGGCAGTATATGTTATGGAAGTTTTCAAAGTCTCACAACAGTGTGGATCCCATCTCCAAATCTGAAAACTGAACTTGTTTATTCATTTCACCTCTGCAAATTTGAAAATCTTTCTTCTGTATGCATCCCATCTGCAATACGGAGAGTTTTATTTGTAAAGGTGTGTATTCCATTTGTGGTGGGATGCATTATTTTTTATTCATTCACTTTTTCACATATTTGGACTGTGTACCCTGATCAAGGCAGGACAGACAAAAAATTTCAAATGCACTTACTTTATTGCATTTCTGTTGATATTACTTGAAAACTAGTTTTGTTACAATGCATAAATAAGGTAATATTGGTATTGATTTGTATTTATTTGTCCAATTTGCTTCTCATTAACTGGTGCTATTGTTATGCTACCCTAAACGTTTTCTTCCTATAGTTATGTCTTCGGTTGATATTGAGTGGCCATTCTAGAGCTATCACAGCGATTTGAAATTTAGCAGTTCATTCATCCTCAATCTTCCACGGTTC
>SNQJ01S0014603.1:70577-81403 GCA_010110895.2 Picea sitchensis
TGGTGATGATCCCAATGTTTCATGGTGACAAAACCAATGCAACATCTAAACTCAACTCAACTAGTCAAACTGAAGTGTCAACTGAAAGAGAATATTCTCCAGGTGGAATATTCTCCCCTAAAATATAGGAGACTGGATAATGAATAATAAACAAGGAATAACCTTAGGAAAAATAAATCCTAGGTGTGTGTGAAGTAACTCCAACAATCATAACCATAGGGTCGAATGTTGATCATGATCAATGACTGTAAAGAATATCTCGGTTGTGATTATGATTTGGAAAAGTCAGGTTTCCTATTTTTAGAAAATCCGTTGAAGTTATTGTTCTCTTTCAAAGAAAATGGATCCATGATTCTAGGAGGGAGTAGTTCGGACCTAGCAGCCAAGGGTGACATTAACGTTCTATATATGGGATCTTTTTCATGTAAACGAGGTTGGTTAGCAAATTGAGTAAACAAATGCTATTGTATGTAATCTGAGTTTTTAACCGAAATTTAATGCAAAGGTCTTGTGATTTGATGAAAAGATTCTAGTTGTGATAGTTAGATGTATTGTGTCTCTTTCTTTGCGTATGTATTTTCTGTTACCTTTTATTTCATATCTCATATTGTCTATTTCGAAACGAATTTTTGAACTTGTGGATTCGTTGTACAACGCCCCTTGTTCGCGCCACTTAGAGAAAACGTTTTCCTCTCAAGTTAACTCTGAATTCGTCCACAGCGGCGCTCTTGAGTTACTTTCTTTGTTTTTTCTCTCGCCACACTTTACGGTTTACACTGAAGGTTGTTGCTTGCCTAGCCTTCTCCTCTTGAATCCAGTCACTGAGTCATTTGTTTCGTCTCTTCCTTAGATCGACCCCATAGCCCAAGTTTTACTTTTATGCGCCAATATAACTAGAAACCATTTTACCATAGGTGTCAAATCTAGCCATTGTTTTCAAAGTCATATCCTGCACAGAGACCGCGCCATTTCTAAGAGAGCCCTCTCCAGATTCGAAAGGCTAGTTTCGAGTCTCAAAGTTGGTTGAAAAATTTACCTTCGTCATCTATTTATCATCCAAATAGATTTATGAAGTGCTAATAGGAAGCATTAGAACATCATAGTTTAGATTAGAAAGGCTTTAGTAATTTTAAAATTAAATCCATTTAAATAATAATGGCAACCAAGCTGGAATCTAGAGGTTTTTTCATGCCAAATAGAGAAAGGTCTAATTGGACTCTTTCCTTGGGTAAACTTGTGTAGTTAATGAAGGGTATTCTCCGACATCAACATGTTAGCACTTGAAGGAGGGTGGATGACGAGTCTACCTAGTGGAGCCATTATTTTAGGAATGCATTAACTACTCATCGCTCCTCTCTATATTTTTCCATAAGATCATGTTTTCAGTCTTCTGGGACCACTTCATAGCATCCCTAAAAAGGCAACTAATCTCTTGTGGAAATTAAAATTTAGTAATGAAGGGGAAACCATTGTGTTTGTACATGCTAACAAATGTGAGTTTGCATGTCAATTACTAAAGATATTGGAAGAAGATATATGCAAGTTGTTTCCTCTCACATTGGAAGGAGAAATTCAAGCTTGGTATATGAAATTACTAACAAAATCCACTCACAAGTGGAAATAATCCAGGGAAGTTTTTTTAGGTAATTGTGATAATTATCAAGTAGAAACAATGTTTTTTGGATTAGAAAAGTTCCATAGACAAGAACATGAGTCCATTGAAGATTGTAGTATGAGATTCAAATAACTATATCACCAATTTCACAAAAGTCACAGACCCTCTAAGTGAGAGATGTCTAAGTGGTTCTTTAGATTCTCTCACCCTTCATGAAGAAGAAGATCGACCACTAGTATGCGAGGAAGATTCACACATTCAATAATGTTTGCCTCCAAATATCTCATCCTCACACTCATGCAAGATTAACCCACTTAATTGAACCATAAATGAAATTGATCACCTGAAAGGAAAAGTATTACCACGTGGCACTATTGACGATGGAAAAGGCATTGATGTACAAAATGGCCATCTAAAGGGCCTTGATATTGACAAACATGCCACATTAATGGAATGTGCACCCATTATTAAAAAAGAAGGTAAAGATTAAGATGGCATGCTCTCTCATGAGGTTTCTTATACAAAAAACAAGGAATGCTTAATGGATTCTATGAACACTCTTGTTAAAGACACTAACATGTCATTGATTCGCTAAATGTTCACATGTTGTTACCAAACTATTTAGAAGACGCGTACTTGAGGGAAGATTCACATAAGTCACCATTATCCTTACCTCCTTGTCTTGACTCCAAGAATGCAACACATGATGGAGATAAGTCATTCAAATAGAGATAGTAGAGATTGATCACTGAGTTAATGGAATTTATCCTTAATATATGCCTTTGTAAGAGGAAATCTATAAGCACCATTCACAAATTAGATGGGAAAAGAAAAGGGAAAGTGATGTGAATCTGATCAATGAAGAATATGATAATACATATTTTCCAAGAACATTTATATCTAACAAAAAATATTACCCTTTCATAGTCATGGAGTCTAGGGACATTCCACTTACATATTATCTAGAATATGTTGTCCAAGAACAAAAAGGGGAAATTTTGGTGGAAATTCTATCATTTCCTAGTGATGATGTTCCTCTCAACAAAGGACGGTAAATGTTGTAACTTATACCAAGGATGTCAAGTTTGAGGTTGCCAAGTTTCAAGTTGAAAATTTGATCTTAAAAGACACTTAATATATGAGGATTACAATACAGGTAAAGACCAATCAATACTTTTGGAGGAAATTGTCCAAGACATTGAATTGTCATGTGTAGTGAAGGCAAAGATGATTTTGACAAAGAGGTAACATAGTGAGAAACGTTACACAACAACCAAGCAAAGTATAGGATCAAGTAAGATAGTGAATTTCAGATTCCACTCCTGCTTTCAACAAATATAATCATAATTCCTATGATATCATTAAATGTTGGATGGAGTCATCACTTTCATGATGGTTCTCACAAAATGGTAATCCTCTAGTACTTCTAGTTGTGAATGAAGTTTGTAATGCGTTAATATTTCGACAATACTTTTCATAGTATATAACCCTTACATATCGATGCAATTCCCTTATAGCCATGTAGGTATCCATATCCTTCAATGGCTACACTGGCTTTAGTATCTCACATGATTTTGGATGAGATCGTGTAGGTTAGGGTAGGAGTAGTTTAGTAAGTTTTGTTGTTTTCCCACTTTCGTGAAATAATTTTCATACTTAGTCTGAAATCGTTTTTTGCTTGTACTTTAGTTAGTTGGTCCTTAAGACAACTAGCATGTATATATCAGTTTTTCTTGGCTCTTTATTTTCTTTAATTATTTTACTATTTTCTTCATTAATTAGTTAGTTCTTTTATGATTTTTAATGAGCCAGAATCTGGAGGGTATTCCATGCCAAATAGAGAAAGGTCTAATCAAACCCTTTCCTTGGGTAAACTTGTGAAGTTAACAAAGGGTATTCACCGACATTAACATGTTAGCACTAGAAGGAGGATGGACGCCAAGTCAACCTACGTGGAGCCATTATTTTAGGAATGCATTAACTACTCATGGCTCCTCTCCATATTTTTGCATAGGATCATGCTTTGATTATTCTGGAACCACTTCATGACATCCCTAAAACAACAACTAATCTCTTGTCAAAATTAAAATTTAGCAATGAAGTGGAAATCATTGCATTTAGACGTGCTAACAAATGTGAGCTTTGTAACGTGCCCAACCACCCTATGTTGGGCCACGTCATACAATCTCCACTTCAACCTCTAGGATATTCTTTGTAGCAGCCCAAGCCCACTACTAGACAATACTACATCAAAATCCTAGTGCGCAGATACTACCTGTAACACTTCATGTTACAAGTAGATCTGATTTTTGTGCACAACCATTAGGTACCGTGCTCAAAATCGTGTTGAGTCCTACTCTACAAGTACACTTCTTTTTAATACAATTATAACAGTGAAAAAAATAACAAAAATCTACTACGCGCATAGTCCTTTAGAGTACTTATAAATTGTTGTGTGCATAGTACTCTACCCCCATATTACTACTGCGCACAAACAATACAATAATGCACGTTAATTCTATAACCTTTTTGCACATGGTCTTCTTGGCAGTTCACATGGCGAATTATACCCTGCCTTGGCATCTTCCAGTCATACCACATAATTTAATACTTAAACATATTATAACAGGAAGCAACATTGTACAAATTAACCATACATTTAGCTAACAGGAACACTTATCACTATCATTCCCACACATGTCACATCATACATGAATAAGATACCTATATGTGTGTGTGTGTGTACGCAGAAGCATTACATAGATTTAACCACAATATGCAGATGTAGATTCATACAGAAGATAAACCCATTTAAAAATATAACATTAGAGCACACAGTAATTAAACAAGCCTGTGAAGGCGATCTAATTGTGTGAGGGTGTCTTATACTATGGAGACTCGTTTTTTCTCTGAATGCACGCTTTAATAGATCTGAGTGAGGGATGCGCTCAGTAGACAAAGTGAATTGGAAGATTGAAGCAATAAAGGAAGAAGGAAAACACTACTTGTTGGAGATAGACACCTTGTCTATTCCTTGCGTTGTCCACCAATGAACTAAAGGGGCGTCTTGCTCATATGCTTAACATAATAAGAGATGTGCATCGACTGCTTTGGTGTGCATTCTATTTCTCAACCCTCACCTAACAGTAAAAGAAAAAACACAAGATTGTTCTCTCACTCATCTCAGAAAAAACAAAAAACAATCTTACACAAGAAAAATAGATAACGCAAGATTCATAAATCTTCATCAAATGTATTAGAGGATTGTATCCTTTCTTAAACAATCAAGGCGATCTTCTACACACGGTAAATGTCGCTTTATTCTTCTGTATTTCTCTGCAGAATCAGATTGGCAAGAGAAATTTCCCACAGTGTTTACTGACACAACTAACTATTCACTAAAATAGACATTGCCATTATTTACTTAGACTGACGAATGCTTTATTACATTAAAAGATTGATTGATACTGACAACGATCATAAAACTATCATAGCATTACTTCTCATTCTCACCTTGCTTGTTGCAAACGACTTGTACTTTGTTGTGCGCTTCCTAAGGAAGGTTGACGTCCTTCCTCATTGGTCCAATTCCTCCCTGTTTAGATCCAGAAGCGTCCCTGCTTCTCCCACCAATGGGAGGGGACTTTCGCTACACTGTCTTGACTATCATCCACTTGTCATGTCTATGGAATTTGGCATTGTTGAACGACTATATATGAAACATGATGTTGCTTGGAACGATCCGGTGTTACCTGCAAGGAAGCTGCGACTCGAGTGTGTTTCTGTGATAAACTATGAACGCCACTATGGTCATCTTATTGTTCTCGATGTTGATGTGTTGATCCCGACGTAGTCAAAATGAGAGGAATCTCTGTGGGCACCCGATACTAAAATCCAAGACAGAACTCAAAAGGTAAGAAAACCGTGGAAGAGTGAGTGGCCCTGTTGTAAGGGTGCCACTTCTGCAAATCCGACATCAGGAGGTGGAATTCTTTGGCGTAGTGGCCATAATTAAATTTGGTTGTGGACAAGGTCTCAGAGTGGTAAGTCATCGGGTGATCTCCATGTTTACGCATTGCTCCAAGAGAAAACTGAGAGGAAATCAGGGGTAAGGGACAACGATCTTGAATTGTTTCTTGGGTGCGGGAATGGTAAGCGGTAAATAGAGGATGTTCAATAGTGTCTTGGGTAACCGAGCGAGATGATGGAGCATTGGGTAATGACGCGTCATGAATGAGATCGATGTATGGAGCAAGGGCTCGAAAGGGTGGGATCCTTGAGGGAGACTGCAACACATTGGAAAATTCTGGGAGTAGAGGGAGCATTGTGGGAGGTGTCTGATTAGTGAGGTTCTCGAGTTGAACATGGCGGGTCAAACAAAGAGAGACATTGTTAGTATTGATAACATGGTGAGTGGCTATGGTATTAGTTCACGGTGGTGATGAAGTGATAGATGATGACTTAAGTACATAGGTGCACCCAACCTGGTGAAGGTGGTACTGCTGACTCTTGGCGTGATACACCGCTTGTCGATCTTGTTGGTAAGGAAGACCGAGAAGGAGATCGAAACAATCTAACGGTGACACGTCGCAGATCACAGTGTCACCAAAAGGACCAATGGCGAAAGTGATGGCGCAACATCGAGCAATAGTAATGCGAGGACCACCCTTTTGTACCTAGCCAAGATTATATGGATCGAGGTGTGGGGTGGTGGGGAGTTGCAGATGTTGGACTAATTCTTGTGATATCAGATTCTTTTGACTGCCATTGTCTGGAATGAGAGTGGTGAATTCATTTTTAATTTGGCAGTTGTGAGTGAATAGGGGAACATTATGGTGACTTGGTTCTTGTGTAGTCATGATAATGAGGGATGGGTCAGCTTCGGTGGGGTTGGTGAGAGACATGACTTATGGTTGCTCAGGAAACTTAGTGGGTGTGGCCTCTGCAAACAAGGTCTGATGGGGGTGGCTATTTTTTATCGCTCAACAGTTGGCAGAGTTATGGGAGTTGGTCTTGTGAAAATTACACCAAACTGCATTTTTGGTCATCGACGAGGAAGAAGGATAAGGTTGAGAATGAGAAGGAGGTGGGTTATCAGCCTAGGTTTGGTTTGGCGGATATCGAATGTGAGGAGCCACCTTTCTTTCTATGACCAAGGATCGTAAGAAAGACTTGTCTAGAGAAGTGTTGTAAAAAAGATCTACCTCTCATCGGAGAGGTAGCAATAAACCAGAATTCAACTTAATTATTAATACCTTGTCTAGTTTGCTGACATGTAGCTGGATGCGCAACTTGCAGAAGACATCGATGTATCCTTGAACTGATTGATTGGCAAGTTGACGGAGTTGTAACCACTTGGCGAGCAAATTATGAAGATATGCTGGAGGGTAGAAGTGTTCCCTTAATGCCTGACATAATGTATCCCACGACACAATGCAGTCATTTGTCGGGGAAGACGGTGTACCGAGCTCTACTATCAATTCTGAGCTTTCCAATTGTGTGTCCCACCAAGTTTGTGTGATTCCTTCTAGATGAAGGTTGGCTATCTGCAATTTGGTGGCCTCTTCCATCTTAGGTGAGGTATTGAAGTAAGTGGAGAGGCTACAAATCGAGGAATCAATCGTTGCTCCATTCATTTGGTCAAAAAACTTGGGTATCTAAAAACAAGTGTCCAACTACATGGTCGTTGGAGGTCGTTGTTGTTGGAGTCGAATCAGTTCTTGGAGAGTCAGCACCAAGTCTGCAACTGGAGTTGATGTGGCTGCGCTGGATTCCTCACTGGAGGGATCTCGTCAAGGCAGCATGGTCGATAGGCACTGAATAGAGCTTGAGGTGGGTGTGAGAGTAACCCTGAGAAGGGTGAAATGAACACTCTGAGCAAAAGCGTGAGAATAAGTATGAAGACCCCCCCCCAAAAACAAATATGAATATGGTGGATGAAGTTCTTGGTCCCAAGGACAAAAATTTCTCTGATACTAATTGATATAATAGTGTGAGGGCGTCTTATACCATGGAGACTCATTTTTTTCTTTGAATGCATGCTCTGATAGATCTGAGTGAGGGATGCGCTTAGTAGACTAAGCGAATTGGAATATTGGCGCAATAAAGGAAGAAGGAAAATAGTACTTGCTGGAGATAGATGCCTTGTCTATTCCTTGCGGGTGTCTTGCTCATACGCTTAGCATAATAAGATATGTGCACCAGTTCCTTTGGTGCACATTCTCTTTCTCAAGCCTCACCTAACAGTAAAAATTAAAACACAAGATCGTTCTCTCACTCATCTCAGCAAAAGGAAAATCAATGTTACACAAGAAAAATAGATAATGAAAGATTCAAAAAACTTCATCAAATGTATTAGAGGATTGTATCCCTTCTTAAACAATTAAGGCGATCTTCTACAAACAGTAAATGCCGCTTTATTCTTCTACATTTCTCTGCACAATCAGATTGGCAAGAGAAATTTCCCACAATGTTTACTGACACAACTAACTATTCGCTAAAATAGACATTGCCATTATTTACTTAGACTGGTGAACGCTTTATTGCAATAAAAGATGAACTCACACTGACAACTATCTAGAAACTATCATAGCATTACTTCTCATTCTCGCCTTGCTTGTTGCAAACGACTTGCACTCTGTTGTGCGCTGCCTAAGGAAGGTTGACGTCCTTCCTTATTGGTCCAGAAGGACACTTATCTCTTATGAAAAGTCACCAACTACGTGCAGGACTCAAATGTTCATCATAGCCATAGAAACTGTCGCTCATAATATTTAAGCGGAGGGTCACCCCCAAGTTGGGCTTAAACTCCACAGTAAAAATACTTCCTATTACCAGGCTATGGTATGATATTCAACAAAAGACTTGGTCCAAGGTGCCAACTGCTGCAACTAGCCTACAATCCCTCATTCCCCACATGCTTGTCCCACCCAAGGAAGTGTGCTCCTTCTCTTCTCAACAATCCTTCGGTTGCCCCACTTCCCTTACAGGGCTTCAACAACAGGCTGGATAGGAATTCTCAGAGCCATGTATCTAATGCCCAACGCACCAGGGAACAAATCACAAAAAATCTCTCACCCAGAGAGAAATCCTTATAGTCCTGAAAACCCGACTCTTCGACAACAAATCTCTCACCTGGGGAGAATGCTAACGGCCCTCACAACCCGCCTATTCGACAACAAAAAGTCTTCCCAAATGCAAGGTTAAAAAATGGTAGTAAGTTACAACAAAATATGTATTCCCTTGTAGAGGAAGTACGTATGAATGATTTCCCGAAATGAGTGATAATCTCTCGAATTACACTAAGGACAACAATATATATTGCATGGTTATAATTGGACACTTGTCACCTTCAAGACTAGCTTTTAGCCACTTGGTGACGTGTTCCCATCCTTTGGAAACTTAGGATAAATACATATCCATAAATTAAACTTTCATAAATATTAATAAAATATTCCCTTGACTTAAGCTCCCCCTTTTTCCCTTTTCTGCGGGGTTTAGCCCTTATCTCTTTTTCATCTGAGTTGAGTCTGTGCACAGTGATGTGATTATATTATCAATATTGAGGGTGGTTACATTTACAATACAGGCGCACTAGACTTTTGCATCTAGACCCACCAGCCTTAAACACAAACATATATACAAAGGCTCTTTGGCCTCAAAATTGCTCACTTCCAGGTCATTCCCGCACACTTACCCAAGTGGGCACAACACTATAAAATATGCACACTTACCCAGGTGCACACAACACTATAAAATGTGTGACCCTGTCTTAATAACAATTCTTTATGCACCATTCAAGTGCGCGCAACATCAAAACTTAGTGTCAATGGCTCACCAACCTAAATGTACATTTACATTTACAATTGGTACCAACAACTCACCAACCTATATGTACAATTTACAAAGGGTTAGGATCAAGGACACTACAATCCACTCCCCCTTATTTTTTCACTACTCTCAGTGCATCATATACATGTGCACACACACAAATTCAAAAATCTTCAAAAAGGTGAGGATACTCTGCTTGCATAGCATCCTCGCGCTCCCATGTTGCATCCTCAAGACCTTACCAGGTCCATTGGACCTTTACCAACCCTACTGCGTGATTCTGTAGCATCTTGAATTTTCGATCCAATATTCACACTAGTTGAACTCAGAAGTCTCCCTCTCGCTCTACCTGCATCACATTCCATTCAGTGACGTGATTAACACCAGGTATATACTTCTTAAATAAAGAAACATGGAATACATTATGAATAACCAGAGATGTTGGTAGATCTAGCATATATGTGACATGACCAATCCTCTCTAGGATTTCAAATGGCCCACAATATTGTGCTGCTAGCTTAGAGAAATTCCCCAACTTCAGGGAACTTCGTCTTGCTTTTACTTTTAGGAACACATGGCCACCCACTTTAAATTCTCTAAAAGTTCAGTCTTTGTCTGCGTAGGTTTTCTGCCTGTCTTGGGCAGCGTTTAAATTCTCCTTATCTTTACCATTTTCTCCTCCATTTCCCAGAGCAGATCTGGCCCACCCATTACATGGTCTGTTGGGTTGTCCCAACTCACCGACGTGTTGCACTTTCTACCATAAAGTGCTGCAAATGGACTCATCTTTAAAGATGCTTGATACCAATTGTTGTAAGCAAACTCTACCAAATGTAAGTAGTCTCCCCATTTTGATATCTTATCCATCACATACATCCTCAACATGTATTCAACCACCTTATTTACTCTCTCTGTCTGACCATTTGTCTCAGGGTGATATGTTGTGCTAAAATTCAAATTTGTTTCAAATCCCTTGAATAACCCTTTTCAAAAGTTCGAGGTGAACTTGGAATCTCTATGAGACACAATTGTCTTAGGTACACAATGCATCTTGGCAATTTCTCACATGTATATCTGAGCAATGTTGCCTACCTTTTGCACTGACTTCATTGGAATAAAATGGGAATCTTTAGTGAGCTTATCCACCACCACCATAATAGAATCATGTTGCTTAGCTGATCTAGGCAGCTTAGTTATAAAATCCATTGTTATAACTTCCCACTTCCATTCAGGAATGGGCAAAGGCTGTAGCAAACTAGTTGGATGTCTGTGCTCAATCTTGACCTTCTAACATTCAAGACATCTAGCAATAAAATCAATAAATTCCTTCTTCATAACTGGTCAATAGTATTGCTTCTTGATTGCGATAATTGTCTTCCGG
>SNQJ01S0014603.1:81453-93764 GCA_010110895.2 Picea sitchensis
AGCGTTTAAATTCTCCTTATCTTTACCATTTTCTCCTCCATTTCCCAGAGCAGATCTGGCCCACCCATTACATGGTCTGTTGGGTTGTCCCAACTCACCGACGTGTTGCACTTTCTACCATAAAGTGCTTCAAATGGACTCATCTTTAAAGATGCTTGATACCCATTGTTGTAAGCAAACTCTACCAAATGTAAGTAGTCTCCCCATTTTGATATCTTATCCATCACATACATCCTCAACATGTATTCAACCACCTTATTTACTCTCTCTGTCTGACCATTTGTCTCAGGGTGATATGTTGTGCTAAAATTCAAATTTGTTTCAAATCCCCTGAATAACCCTTTTCAAAAGTTCGAGGTGAACTTGGAATCTCTATGAGACACAATTGTATTAGGTACACAATGCATCTTGGCAATTTCTCACATGTATATCTGAGCAATGTTGCCTACCTTGTGCACTGACTTCATTGGAATAAAATGGGAATCTTTAGTGAGCTTATCCACCACCACCATAATAGAATCATGTTGCTTAGCTGATCTAGGCAGCTTAGTTATAAAATCCACTGTTATAACTTCCCACTTCCATTCAGGAATGGGCAAAGGCTGTAGCAAACTAGTTGGATGTCTGTGCTCAATCTTGACCTTCTAACATTCAAGACATCTAGCAATAAAATCAATAAATTCCTTCTTCATAACTGGTCAATAGTATTGCTTCTTGATTGCGATAATTGTCTTCCGGTAACTTGGACGTCTGATATAAGGAGCCTTATTCATCTTTGAAAATATTAGGGTTTTCAACCCTTGATCTCTTGGCACATAGATTATGTGTCTATACATGAGGATCCCATTGTCTCTTAGCTCATAACCTTCCAAATTATGTTGCAACATACCTTGTTGTAAGTTCTCCTTTATGCCCATATAACACATATCTAATTTGGAAAATTATAAAAGTTTGTCGCACATCTCTCTTTGGTACATGCTAATGCTTCTAGTGTGCATCTAATTCAACCTCCGGTTGAGTGCGCCAACCACCTTGTTCTCTTTTCTTCTTATCTGCTTTATGTCAAAGTCATACTCACTGAGGAATTCTAACCAACTACTTTGTCTGAAATTTAAACTTGGATGTCCAAACAAATATTTCAGACCACAATGGTCTGTTCTCAACTCAAATATTTTACCCATGAGATAGTGTCGCAACATATTCAAGGCATGCACTATAGTTTCCAATTCTAAATCACGAGTAGCATAGAGCCTTTCATGTTCTTTCAATTTCCTTGATTCATAGCATACCACATGTCCATTCTAACTCAGGACTCCACCGAGTCCTTCCTTGTATGCATATGTGCACAACAAAGTCTGCATCAGGATCAACAATTCTCAAAATTGGTGCACTTGTCAACAAACTCTTCAAGTTCTGAAAATTCCTTGCACAATCTAGAGTCCACTCAAATTGCACACCTTTCTTCTGTAGGGATGTGATTGGATGCACAATCTTTGAGAATCCTTCAATAAACCTTATGTAGTGTCGTGCTAGTCCCATAAAGGATCTCACTTTTGTGACATTTCTGGGTGTTGGACATTCCTCAATGGATTTTATCTTCATTGGGTCCACAACTATTCCTTCCTCTGAAATGATATGACTCAAGTAATGAATCTACCTCTAGTAAAATGAACACTTTCTCAGCTTTGCATTAAATTGACACTCCCTCAATACCTGCAACACCATCCTCAAGTGTTGCTCGTGCTCTTCTTCGGACTTGGAGTAAATAAGTATGTCATCCATACATACAATGAAAAACTTATCTAAGTAATCTATGAAAACTCCATTCATTAAACACATGAATACAACTAGTGCATTCGACAACCCAAATGGTACCACTATGAATTCATAATGACCATACCTTGTTCTGAAGGCAATCTTATTAATGTCTTCTTCCTTAATTCTCACATGGTGATATCCAGATCTAAGATCTTTCTTTGAAAATATCCTTGCACCCCTTAGCTGATCAAACAAGTCATCTATCATTGGTAGAGGATACTTGTTCTTCATCGTTACCTTGTTCAACTATCTAAAATTGATGCAAAGTCTCATCGCACAATCCTTCTTTTTCACAAATAAAATTGGTGCACCCCAAGGTGACAAATTTGGGAATATACACCCCTTCTTCAGAAGCTCTTCAATTTGCATCTACAACTCCTTCAATTCTGGTGTACTCATCCTATAAGGAGTTTTGGATACAAGAGTTTTCCCCGACATCATATTTATAGAGAAGTCAATATCTCTTTTCGGTGGCAACCCCGATATCTCTTTAAAGACATCCTCAAATTCCTTTAGCATTGCGTAGTCTTCCACACATGGAATTTTATCCTTAGGTGCCTCTTCCATGTGTGTTGTGAATACTTGACATCCCTTCCTGTAACGCTTCTTCAACTGCAATGCTGAAATTTGCTTGATAGTCACAACTCTTGGAATGCCTTGAAATGTTCTCAAATTTCCTTGCTCATCTAGGCAAGTAAATTCCTTATTGTAACAATCCAGGACAACATGGTGCTCATCCAACCAATCCATGCCAATGAGGCAATCATATGAGCCCAAAGGTATGTATGATATTCAAATCATCCTTTACACACAATCCATTCATCTCTATTGGACATGCCTTAACCATCTCATTAATTTTCCTTTTTCTCTTGTAGCTAACTACACCAACCACGGTTTTCCAAGCTTGCTTCTTGGAAAATGGAATATTTCCACCATTTTAGGATATAGATAAATATTACTAGCTCCCGAGTCAATTAAAATAGCAATGGGTTAGTCATTAATCTTACCTTCCACCTCGATCATGTGCGACTGAAACTCAACTTGCTTGTTGTCAAGGGCTGCGTAAATTCTAGGTACACTTCTACTGATATCTTCAACTGTCGCATGTTGTCGTAGATTGTGCACAATCCTTGCTTTTTCATCTCTTTAGGGGAAATATCTAAACATATGATTTCCATTGCAACCCCAATACTTCATTGGTTGTTGCCTGGGTCTAGTTTCCATTACCTCAGTCATTCTGGGTTCCTTGGAAATTGGTTGTCCTTTTGCAAAATTTCTGAAAAATGGTGGCTTAGTTCCCTTCTTCCTTTGTTACACCTTGATTTTCATCTTATCTTCCCAAGCCTTTTGGAAGGTCGGTCTTCCCCTTTGTTGATCATAAATACACTTAGCTCTTCTTATAGTTTCTTCCAATATCTTGGGATCATCATATTGTATTTTATCGATAATAAATGATGGAAACCCACTCATGTACCTTTGAATCTTCACATGTTCATCCTTGATAAAATGAACATATTTCAGCAACTCTAAAAATTTCCTTTCGTACTCATCTATGGTCATGCTCCCAAGCTTGAGTTCAAAGAACTTCTTCATTTTCCTATCATAGTAGTGCTTGGTTAAATATTTCTTTTCAAAATATCGCTTGAATTCCCTCCAAGTAATCTTCTTCTCATCAATGTGTTGCACTTGCAAATACCGGTCCCACCACATTGATGCTTTCCCCTTAGGCTGATAAATCACAATTTTCCCTTCTGCTTACAAGGAGTAATTGTGTAGTTGGAAGTATTTCCTCATACCTAGCAACCAAGTTTCTGCATCCTCATCCTTCTTATGCTCACCATCAAAAGTAGGAGGCTTGATCTTATTCATTTCCCCCTGTAGCTCATTCACCCTAATCCTTCACTTATGCTTTTTGACAGGAGATGGACTTGAACTACTATGCACTCTCCCAACTGAATATCTTGGAGAGTGATGGAGATGCTTGTCATCCCTTTTTGTTTTTCATCCCTCATCATGAGATATGTGTCTTCTTGACCTACTTGTCTATGTCTCCTTATCCATATTTTTCTCAATTATGTCTAATCTTTGTAACAACTTAAGGTCAAAGCTTTCTTGTTCCTCCTTGGATTTCATAAGCCTCTTATTATCGACTCTATAACTTTGGACATCCTTTTGCAAAACTTTTATGGCCTCTACCAAGTTCATGCTCTCTTCTAAGCCTTCCCTGTGTCCATTAGATTGTGTACCTTCAACACCCATACCAATGTACAACCTTTCCATTTCTTCATCATGACTATAGGTTCTCTATGCACCTGCCATGCTTTTGATCTCTATGTTGATCATGTCCTGAACTAATTGTTGTTAATTCTGCAAAAATTCCAGTCATCAAATTTTGTTAGACTAATTATTGTGACAATTTTATGAAAGCTATGATCAATTTGTCATAATCCTTTCTTATATTTTTCCTTTGGATGATTTTTAACATCCAAATCTAGTGTGCACATCGGAACATTGTTATTTTTGTGCGCATCACACTCTATACTGCGAACCAATGGTTTTCCGTGCAAAATAACTCTCCACTGCGCAACACCAATACTTAATGTGCATGTCTATTTCATGTTGATTGTTGGCCCATACAAGTCCAATGTTGAGCCAATGGATCTGGTACCATAATGTAATGTCCCCAACTACCCTAGGCTAGGCCACGTCACACAATCTCTACTTCAACATCTAGGATATTCTTTATAGCAGCCCAAGCTCACTACTGGACAATACTACATCAAACTCCTAGTGCGCAGATACTACCTACAATGCTTCTTGTTACAAGTAGATTCGATTGTTGTGCACAACCATCAAGTACTGCGCTCAGACTCATGTTGAGTCCTGCTCTACGAGTACACTTCTTTTCAATACAATTATAGCAGCGAAAAAAATAGCAGAAATCTATTGCGTGCATAGTCCTTCAGAGTACTTATAAACTGATGTGTGTGCAATTAATCTACCCCCATATTACTACTATGCATAAATAATACAATACTACATGTAAATTCTATCACCTTTTTGCACGTGTTCTACTTCGCAACACGCACAATGAATTATACCCTACCTTGGTATCTTCCAGTCAGACCACATAATTTAATACTTAAACATATTATAACATCAAGCAACATTGTACAGATTAACCATACATTTAGCTAACATGAACACTTATCACTATTATTCCCACACATGTCACAACTTACATGAATAAGATACCTATATATATGTGTGTATATAAGCATAAACATTACACAGAGTTAACCACAATATGCAGTTGTAGATTCATACATAAGATAAACCCATTTTAAAATATAACATTAGAGAACACAATAATTAAACAAGCCCGTGAAGGACACTTATCTCTTATGAAAATTCACCAATTGCGTGTAGGACTCAAGCGTTCCTCCTAGCCATAGACTATGTCGCTCATAACATTTCAGCAACAGGTCACCCCCGAGCTGGGCTTAAACTTCACAGGAAAAAGAGTTCCTATTACCAAGTTATGGTATGATATTCAACAAAAGACTTGGTCCAAGGTGCCAACTGCTGCAACTAGCCTACAATCCCTTATTCCCCACATTCCTGTCCCACCCAAGGAAGTGTGCCCCTTCTATGCTCAATAGTCCTTCAACTGCCCCACTTCCCTTCCAGGGCTTCAACAACAGGCTGGACAAGAACTCTTAGAGCCTTGTATCTAATTCCCAGTGCACCAGAGAACAATTCACAACAAATCTCTCACCTGGAGAGAAATGCTTATGGGCTTGACAACCTACCTCTTCAAAAAAAAATCTCTCACCTGGAGAGAATGCTCACGTACCTGAAAACCCACCTCTTCGACAATAAAACATCTTCCTAAACATAGGGTTAAGAAATGGCAGTAAGTTATAAAAAAATACGTATTCTCTCACAGAGGAAGTACGTCTGAATGATTTCCCAGAATGAGTGATAATGTCTCGAATTACACTAAGGCCAACAATATATATTGCATGGTTATAACTGGACACTTGTCACCTTCAAGACTAGATTTTATCCATTTGGTGACTCGTTCCCATCCTTTGGAAACTTAGGATAAATACATATCCATAAATTAAACTTTCAAAAATATTAATAAATTATTCCCTTGACTTAAGCTCCCCCTTTTTCCCTTTTCCATGGTGTTTATCCCCCATCTATTTTTTGTCTGAGTTGAGTCTGCGTCCAATGATGTGATTATATTATCAATCTTGTGGGTGGTTACATTTACAATACAGACACACTGGCATTTTGCATCCAGGTCCACCAGCCTTAAACACAAACATATATACAAAGGCTCTCTGGCCTAAAAAATACGCACTTCCAGGTCATTCTTGCGCACTTACTCAAGTGCGTGAAAGACTATAAAATATGCACACTTACCCATGTGCGCGCAACACAATAAAATGTGTGACCCTGTCTTAATAACAATTCTTCGCGCATCATTCAAGTGCACGCAACATCAAAACTTAGTGCCAACGACTCACCAGCCTAAATGTACATTTACATTTACAATTGGTATCAACAACTCAACAACCTATTTGTACAATTTAGAAAGGGTCCGGATCGGGGACACTACAAACTTGCATGTCAATTAATAAAAATATTGGAAGAATATGTATGCATGTTGTTTCCTCTCACATTGGAAGGACAAATTCAAGCTTGGTATATGACATTACAATCAAAATTGATTCACAATTGGAAACGATCCGGGGAGGTTTTTTTAGTTGCTCGTGATTATTATGAAGTGGAAATATTGTTTTGTGAATTAGACAAGTTCCATAGACAACATGAATCCACCGAAGATTGTATATGAGATTCTATCAATTATATTACCAGTTTCACAAAATTCATGGACTCTTTAAGCAAGATATGGCCAAGTGGATCTTGGATTCTCCAACCTTTTACAAAGAAGAATATCTACCACTAGTATGTGAGGAAGATTCACATAATCAAGAATGTTTGCCCCCAAATATCTCACCCTCAAACTCACTCAAGATTAACGCACCTAACCTAACCATAAATGAAACAAATCATCTAAAGGGACAAGTATTACCACATGAAAGGAATTGATTTACAAAATCGTCTTGTACAAGGCCTTGATTTTGACAAACATGCCACATTAATGGAAGGTGTACCCATCATTCAAAAAGAAAGTAAAGATCAATATGTCATACTCTCTCATGAGGTTTCTTATATATTAAACAAGGAATGCTTAATGGATTGTATGAACACTCTTGTCAATGACACTAACACGCCATTGGATTCCCTTATTGTTCACATGTTGTTACCAAACTGATTAGACGACACATACTTGAGGCAAGATTCACAAAGGTCACCATTATCCTTGCCTCCTTATCTTGACTCAAAAAATGCAACACATGATAGAAGTAAGTCATTGGAATATAGATAGAAGAGATTGGCCATCCAATTAAGGGTACTTATCCTAAATATATGCCTTTACAAGAGGAAATCCATAACCACCATAAACAAACCTGATCGAAAAATAAAAGGGAAAGTGATGTGAATTTAATCAATGAACAATATAGTAATCATCTCTACCAAGCACATTTATATCTAACAAAAAATCTTACCCTTTCATTGTGACAAAGCCTAGTGACATTCCACTCACATATAATCTAGAATATGTTGTCAAAGAAGAAAGAGAGAAAAATATGGTGGAAGTTATCTCATTTCCTAGTGTTGATGTTCCTCGCAAGAACGGATGGGAAATGTTCTACCTTTACCAAGGATGTCAAGTTTGAGGTTATTAAGTTTCCAGTTTAAAATATGATCTTAAAAGAGACTCAAACTTTGTTCATGTATGAGGATTATGAAGCAACATTTTCTCTTCTGTGAGTCGGGTATACGTGAAATTGTACCCAAGTGTCGCTTAGTTGAAGTGACACTAGAATAGTTACCTCCTACCATATATGTCTGAATCGAAGATGCACTTGAAACACATTATTTCATAGGGAGACGAGCTCACATGGAGGCCATAACGAATTCTCATGCTCCCATAGTTAGAACTTGTGACATCCCCCCCCCCAAAAAAAATGAAATATTTTTGAAGTTTAAAGTTGCTGGAAAAGTTATTCCGTTTTTAGTAAATTCGAATTTGGAAAACTTTTTCCATTTATGGCAATTCCGAAATTCAAATTTGATAATTGTAATTAATTATTATGACTRTTGGGCAGAGATCTGATTTGACTCAACTAACTATTTGACTATGACACTTGTATAAAAATAGAATATTTTATATTGATTGCAGGAGGACAAATGGAACAACCATGTTAAAATCARCRGACCATGACTCCATGAGTGGGGAACATGTTGGAACTACCACTAGGYTGATTGTTACAAGTGGAAAATTAGTGATTTGGCCATTGGCAGCCGCTGAAAATTAGGGATTTAGAAAGCTGCGAAAATTCCCAAGGGCGGGAAAAAAGACCTAGGCAAATTGATAAATAACATATGTGAGGAGGCAGGACGCTGCCAAGTATGCTAGGGAAGGAGACTATTGATTTACTTGCTGTTATGAACACTACTTGAGTGTGAGGCAAGGGAAACTATTGGAGCTGTAGGACATTGCCGAGGAGAAGTTTTTCCAAGTTCGCCATCATGGATTCATGGTCAAGGTAGGGGGTGAATCGGGCAAGTAGTTTGGTTGCCCTGTTCTACAGTTGCGAGGAACATGGTTGTTCCCTTTGTCTTCCAGCGTATTATTTCAGATATGTTATTTCTGTCCCTTCTCTGGCTAAATGTTATATGGTTACATACTTGATAGAATGCATCTGTTAATTCTAACTAGAAATAATATTAAGGACGAAAGATCGAATGCATCCTTTTGAAAACTTAGGAACTGCTAGAATGTCTCTATACTATCTCGAAATGGATTATCTTTGCTGTATCACATTACTGTTATGAGTACTAATTCCCAAAAGTATACTAACTGAAAGGATATGTCTAGTCAATTCTTATAGAAGATATGTGTTGTGGTTTGGATTACTACTGTAGTAAGACAAAAACATTGTAGTTGAAAACCCCACAAATAAATTGTAATGCAGATTTGAGTTTACCTACGTATTGAATACAAATGGAAACTGCACAGTTATATATATATATATATATATATATATATGGACGTATACTTAATTTTTGGTATATAAAGGCATGTGCAGCAGTAGAGTAATTAACTATGATTTCTTCCATGTACCAGCTGAATAGTCATGATTTTTAGGAGATAGCCATAATCACAAGTGCCTAAGATATATATGTATATATATTTTTAAAATACGGAAGTGACCTTGTGAATACCAAGAATTATTATAGAACACCTACAACATTCACACATCTTTATATCAACCGGTGTTTAATGAAAAAGTTATAGTACGAATTGACCCGTGGGTCCATAGGTTGACATGTTGGAAATTATATTTGGAGTGAATCGAATTATCACAGTTTAATTACCAGAACTAATCATGAGAGGTGCGAAGGCCCAGGGAAGAAGGGACATCCTGAAACTTCACATACCCCTGAATAAATTCGTAACTGTGTAAATAACAACATAATCACCTAGAATTTAAAAAGGAAAGCCTTTAACATAAGTACAATAATTGCAATTTGAATTCATTTATCATCATGCGATCTAGAGTCAATTACAGATAAGATATACATATAGCCGGCAATATCCGAGCACCTTTATTCATTTCAAAATCCTTTCTTGGAAGAAGCCAATATGTCGCTAGTACATTAAACCAATGAAATAAACAGTATGCCATTACAAGTAGGCGGAAAGGAAACCCTAAAATTCTTTTAAGAATAATATTACATATCTCATCCGGAAGTGAAACAAACAAACATCCCATACAATGTTTTATTCCAATGATAGAAATTACCATCACAAGACAGGTTACCCTTAATCAAACGGTACCGAAATCGGAACATAACTACTTTGTTAAATCAAAGCATTGGAAAGGGACCACGCCCTTCCCCTAGAACTAAAAGAATGTGACAAAGAGGGTTACGAGCATGGAACCCAAATACCTTTGTCTCCAAGAATAGGCGTGGATATCCACAACTGCTTACCAACGAGGACTCTGCAAAATTTGTACCAGTAAAATATTAGTAAATAAATATGCCATTGAAATTTTAGAACGATACGAAAGCAGGGTGAATGAAATTATCCACAGAATGGAAATATATCACTTGACAGAACCTGTACTTATCTTTGATTTTGCCGTGGGCATTTCCCAGCTGTGGTCGTCCACCAACCGAGAGGGGAGGAGCAAGCTTGTTTAAGTTGATGGGTACCCTCGCATCAAAACAGGGCCCCATCATTAGTTAAAACATCCAGTTCAAGAAAGAAGTTATACAAGAAACTATGGATTATGTAATTATAACAGTAGTTCCAGCATCGATTCCAGAGACACTAAAACAATGAATGAATATACTCGGAGGTACAGACAAGATGCATATAATATACTAGATGAAATCTTTGTAAGGAAACACAGTCGAAAATACAGTTAATATGAATGTTAAATACAAGAATCCGTTTTTCTTAAAAGTTTACAAGAAAGGATTAAAGTAACACGAAATGATTTAGCCTATTGACAGACCACGGTAAGCCAATACAGAACCCGTAAATATTTACCAGCTACAGGATATAAAGCTTTCGAACCCGAGAGGTACCATTTAGTAAACAAATTTATGAAAGGTCCTTTTAGGGGCTCTCTCTTTGGGGTTACGGGTTATGGGCGAGGATGGTATACAAGCGAAAGGGCCCTTTGAGGAAGATGAGTGGAACTGGGTTGGGAAAACATACTAAACAGAGTATAACCAACCACGACGGGAATTTAGAGCCTACGAAACAAATAAAACTCTTTTAATATGGACAAGGAAATACTACAATTACAGTGCAACGCTCTCACCCTAATAAACTTAATTTCTGGAATGAAATCTGGGGAAAATCCCGTAGAATCTCAATACCAAACAATGATATAGGATGGTGAAGCAGATCGGGAACAACACACCCTAGAGGCAATCTACTCGTGAATCACTAAGAAAACAAAGAAACACGATATCACCCCTTTCAGAGTTTCCAGAATAGATAAGAACGCGGTAATAAAATTACTTAGCAGAGGGGAGGAACTTCCAGAACCTTCCTGGAGTTTTGGCAATAAGAGAATAACCTCTTACGAATGACCAAGTGATGAGATAGACTTGGCACGTCCATATTGGATAGCAGGTCAGGTGATGGCCTCGACTGTAGCATGTACCCTACCCCCCTTTAATGCCCTGGCCAGGATTAAGTGCATATCGGACCTACCCCTCTTTTGGTATTCAATGAGCTACTGAGTAAGGAAGCGCCTGTGCGACTCATGGAAACCTTTAACGCCAAATCACAATAAATGCAGTTAATACAATGTACAATTGACGCTACGTTTCAGACAGGTGGAGCCGAATGGGATTACTAGCACTGGCAGAGGATTTTAAAATATTTGCACTCTGAGTTAACCGGGAAGCCTTACCTAACTATTATCCCATATCCGGATACTTTTAAACCAAAGGGGTCTGCTTATATTAAACTTTTCGCAAAGGAGTATAGTCTAATACTCTACTTTTACCTAAGCCTGTTTGGTCGTTTTTATTGTGTGATTATGTGTATGGTCCAACGCATGAGGCCTAGACTGTAAATCCCAAAGTCGTTTGTATTATTAAGACTATGGTAATGGTTATAGGTACAAACAGATAGGAAAGTAATTATAATTACAAGACTTTAAATAAACATTGAAATGGGGAGTAAACACTTATTATATCGTCGATTTGAAAACTTTAAGTTGAATGGTAATGACAGTTGACGACAGTAAGGACTCTAGTAAACTCTCAGATTCAAGCTATATAATAGAAAGCCTACTTTCTTGAATCTCGAAGCTATTCATCGATAAATGTACAAACAAAATTTTATTTTTTTTTGACAGTTTTGAGGTACATTACAGAACTATAAGTACCCAAATGCGTGAAAATGCAAATGTAAATCAATCAATCAAATTGTTTAATCTTAACGGTTCTTCGTTTAAGCATTCACAACAATTAGAATCCTTGATGGACATCAGTAAAATCAAGAATCATGCCCTTCATTAGGCTGTTGTAACAAACACTTGCATTGGTATCACTAGGCAATATTTTCAGTTTTATAAGAAAGTTGGGTGTTTCTTAATTTATTGCCAATTTTATAGTGTTGCGTGCACTTACCCAAGTGTGTGCAACACTATAAAATATGCGCACTTACCCAGGTGCGTGCAACACTATAAAATGTGCGACCTTGTCTTAATAATAATTCTTCGTGCACCACTCAAGTGCGCGTAACATCAAAACTTAGTGCCAATGACTCACCATCCTAAATGTACATTTACATTTACAGCCTGAGTGGGCCTAATGGT
>SNQJ01S0014603.1:93774-112515 GCA_010110895.2 Picea sitchensis
GTAGGGTATGTATACCTTCGTAGACTTTACCAGTCAAATCGTTGGGCGGAGGGAGGTCCCTTGTCCCACAAACAAGGGGGTCTCATACACCAATTTGGTATGCTGGCTTGGCCGTGACCTTAAAAATAGATTATTATTATTATAATTGGTACCAACAGCTCACCAACCTATATGTACAATTTACAAGCGTCCAGATTAGGGACACTACAATCCCCTCCCCCTTATTTTTTCACTGTCCTCAATGCATCATATACACGTGCACACACAAAAAATCAATAATCTTCAAAAAGATGAGGATACTCTGCTCGCATAACATCCTCACACTCCCATGTTGTATCCTTAAGACCAAACCAGGTCCATTGGACCTTTACCATCCCTACTGCGCGATTCCAGAGCGTCTTGAATTTCCGATCCAATATGTACATTGGTTGAACTCACAAGTCGCCCTCTTTCTCTACCTGAATCACATTTCAATCAATGACATGATTAACATCAGGTATATAGTTCTTAAGTAAAGAAACATGGAATACATTATGAATACCCATGGATGTTGGTAAAGCCAACATATATGCGACAAGACCAATCCTCTCCAGGATTTTGAATGGCCCACAATATCATGCTAGTAGCTTAGAGCGATTCCCCAGCTTCAGGGAACTTAGTCTTGCTTTTACTTTTGGGAACAGATGGTCACCCACTTAAATTATCTAAAAGTTTGGTCTTTGTCTATGTAGGTTTTCTTCATATCTTGGGAAACCTTTAAATTTTTCCTTATCTTTACCATTTTCTCCTCCATTTCCCGAAGCAGATCTGGCCCAACCATTGCACAGTCTGCTGGGTTGTCCCAACTCACATCAACTTTCTACCATAAAGTGCTTCAAATGGGCTCATCTTTAAAGATGCTTGATACCCATTGTTGCAAGAAAACACTACCAAATGTAAGTAGTCTTCTCATTTTGATGGCTTATCCATCACATAAATCCTGAGCATGTCTTCGATCACTCGATTTACTCTCTCTGTCTTACCATCTGTCTCAGGGTGATATGTTGTGCTAAAATTCAGATTTGTTCCAAATCCCTTGAATAGCTCTTTCCAAAAGTTTGAGGTGAAATTGGAATCTTTGTCAGACACAATTGTCTTAGGTACACCATGCATCTTGGGAATTTCTCACATGCATATCTCAACAATGTCGATTGCCTTGTGCGTTGACTTCATTGGAATAAAATGGGCAACTTTAGTGAGCTTATCCACCACCACGACAATAGAATCATGTTGCTTGGCTAATCTCAGAAGCTTAGTTATAAAATTCATTTTTATAACTTCCCACTTCCACTCAGGAATGGGAAAAGGCTGTAGCAAACCAACTGGATGTATATGCTCAATCTTGAGCTTCTGACATTCAAGGCATCTAGCAATAACATCAGTAACTTCCTTCTTCATACTTGGCCAATAGTATTGCTTCTTGATTGTGACAATTGTCTTGTAGTAACCTGGATGTACGACATAAGGAACCTTATGAATCTATGACAATATCAGGATTTTCAACTCCTGATCTCTTGGCACATAGATTCTTTATATATACATGAAGATCCCATCCTCTCTTAGCTCCTAACCTTCCAAATTTTGTCACAACATACCTTGTTGTGGGTTCTCCTTTATGTCCATATAGCGCAAATCTGATTTGGAAACTTTTAAAAATTTGTCGCAAAAATTTGTCTAGTACATGCTAATTTTTGTAGCACGCATCTCATGACACCTCCTACTGAGTGCGTTAGCCACCTTGTTCTCTTTTACTCTGATATGATTTATGTAAAAGTCCTACTCACTAAGGAATTCTAACCACCTGCTTTGTCTAGCATTTAAACTTAGTTGTCCAAAAAAATATTTCAGACCACAATGGTTTGTTCTCAGCTCAAATATTTTACTCATGAGATAGTGCTACCACATCTTCAAGACATGCACTATAGCTGCAAATTCTAAATTATGAGTATCATAGAGCCTTTCATGTTCTTTCAACTTCCTTGATTCGTAGCATACCACATGTCCATTTTGACTCAGGACTTCACCGACCTTCCTTGTATGCATCCATGCACACAACAAAGTTTGCATCAGGATCAACAATTCTCAAAATTGACACACTTGTCAACAAAATATTCAAGTGCTGAAAATTCCTTGCACAATCCAAAGTCCACTCAAATCACCACCTTTCTTTTGTAGGGATGTTATTGGATGTGCAATCTTTGAGAATCCTTCAATAAACCTTCTTTAGTACTCTGCTAGTTCCATAAAGTATCTCACTTTTGCGACATTTCTTAGTGTTGACCATTCCTCAATGGATTTTATCTTCGTTGGGTCCACAACTATTCCATCTTCTGAAATTATATGACCCAAGTAATGAATCTTCCTCTGGTAAAATGAGCAATTTCTCACCTTTGCATAAAGTTTATGCTCCCTCAATACCTGTAACACCATCCTCAAGTGTTTCTCATGCTCTTCTTCATACTTGGATTAAATAAGTATGTCATTCATAAATACAAAGACAAACTTATCTAAATAACCTCTGAAAACTCCATTCATTAAACACATGAAGACAATTGGTGCATTCGACAACCCAAATGGCACCACTGTGAATTCGTAATGACCATACCTCATTCTAAAGGTAGTCTTACTAATGTCTTCTTCCTTAATTCTCACCCGGTGATATCTAGATCTAAGATCGATCTTTGAAAATATCTATGCACCTCTTAGTTGATCAAACACGTCATCTATCCTTGGTAGAGGATACTTGTTCTTCACTGCTACATTGTTCAATTGTCTGAAATCGATGCAGAGTCTCAGCGTTCCATCCTTCTTTTTCACAAATAAAATTGACACACCCCAAGGCGACACACTTGGGCATATATACCCCTTCTTCAGAAGCTCTTCAAGTTGCATATACAACTCCTTCAATTGCATACTCATCCTATAAGGAGTTTTGGATACATGATTTGTCCCCGACATCATATTTATAGAGAAGTCAATATCTCATTTCGGTGGCAACCTTGATATCTCTTTAAAGACACCCTAAAATTCCTTTAGCACTATTTAGTATTCCATACTTGGCACTTTATCCTTAGGTGCCTCTTCCATGTGCACTGCGAATACTTGACATTCCTTCCTGTAACTTTTCTTCAACTGCAATGTTAAAATTTCCTTGATAGTCGCAACTCTTGGAATGCCTTGAAATGTTCTCAAATTTCCTTTCTCATCTAGGCAAGTAAATGCCTTATTGTAACAATCCATGACAACATGGTGCTCGTCCAACCAATCCATGCTAATGAGGCAATCATACGAGCCCAAAGGTATGTATGATATTCAAATCATCTTTTACACATAGTCAATTCATCTCCATTGGATATGCCTTAACCATGTCATTAATTTTTCTTTTTGCTCCTATAGCTAACAGCACGAACCACGGTTTTCCAAGCTTGCTTTTTGGAAAATGGAATCTTTCCACCATTTCAGGATCTAGATAACTATGACTAACTCTTGATTCAATTAAAATAGCAATAGGTTGGTCATCAATCTTACCTTCCACCTCGATCATGTGCGACTGAAACTCAGCTTGCTTGTTGTCCAGGGCTGCGTAATTTCTAGGTACACTTCTACCCATGTCGTGAACTATCGCAACGTATCGTAGATTGTGTGGAGTCCTTTCTTTTTTATCTCTTTGAGGGAAATATCTAAACATATGATTTTTCGTTGCAACCCCAACACTTCATTGGTTGTTTCCTCGGTCTGGTTTCCATTACCTCAGTCATTATGGGTTCCTTTGAAATTGGATGTCCTTGTGCAATATTTACGAAAAATGGGGGCTTAGTCCCCTTCTTCCTTTGTTCCACCTTGCTTTTCATCTTGTCTTCCCAAGCCTTTTGGAAGGTCAATCTTCCCCTTTACTGATCATAAAGACACTTAACTCTTCTTATAGTTTCTTCCAATGTCTTGGGATCATCATATTGTATCTTATCGCTAATAAATGATGGCAACCCACTAAGGTACCTTTGAACCTTCACCTGTTCATCCTTGATAAAAGGCACACATTTTAACAACTCTAAAAATATCGTTTCATACTCATCTATGTTCATGCTCCCTAGCTTTAGTTCAAAGATTTCCTTCATTTCCTATCATAGTAGTTCTTGGTTAAATATTTATTTTCAAAATATCGCTTGAATTCCCTCCAGGTAATCTTCTTCTCATCAATGTGTTTCAATTGCACATATTGATCCCACCACATTGATGCTTTCTCCTTGAGTTTATAAATGACAATTTTCCCTTCTGCTTGTGAGGAGTAATTATGTAGCTGGAAGTATTTCCTCATACCTAGCGACCAGGGTTTTGCATCCTCATCCTTCTTATTCTCACCATCAAAAGTAGGAGGCTTGATCTTATTCATTTCCCCATGTAGATCGTCCACCCTAGTCCTTATCTTATGATTTCTGACAAGAGATGGACTGAACTACTGCGTACTCTGCTAGCTGAATATCTCAGAGAGTGATGGAGATGCTTGTCAACCCTTTTTTTTTTCTTCCCTCATCATGAGAGTCTATGTCTTTCTAACCTACTTTTCTTTGTCTCATTATCTATATTTTTCTCAATACTATCCAAACTTTGTAATAACTTAAGGTTGAAGCCTTCTTGTTCCTCCTTGGCTTTCATAAGCCTGTCGTTATTAGCTTTATAAATTTGGACATCCTTTTGCAAAAATTTTATGGTCTTTACCAAGTTCTTGCTCTCTTTTAATCCTTCCCTATGTCCATTGGATTCTGTACCTTCAATACACATACCAACGTACAACATTTCCATTTTTTCATCATGACTATAGGTTCTCTGTGCACTTGCCATGCTTTTGATCTCTGTGTTGATCCTGTTCTGAACTAATTGTTGTTAATTCTACAAAAAGTGCAGTCAACAAGTTTTGTTGGACTAATTAATGTGACAATTTTATGAAAGTTATACTATATTTTTCATAATCCTTTCTTTTCTTCTTCCTTTGGATGATTTTTAACATCCAACTCTAGTTTGCACACTCACACATTGTTGCTTTTGCACACATCAAAATCTGTATTGCACAACAATGGTTTTCTGCGCAAAATAACTTTGCACTGCGCAACACCAATACTTAACGTGCACATCTATTTCATGTTGATCTCTGACCCATACAAGTCCAATGTTGAACCAATGGCTCTGATACCAGAATGTAACATCCCCAACCACCCCAGGCTGGGCCACATCACATAATATCCACTTCAACCTCTAGGATATTCTTTGTAGTAGCCCAAGCTCACTACTGGACAATACTACATCAAACTCCTAGTGCGAAGATACTACCTATAATGCTTCTTGTTACAAGTAGCTTTGATTGTTGCACACAACCATTAGGTACCACGCTTAGACTCATGTTGAGTCTTGCTCTACGAGTACACTTATTTTTAATACAATTATAGCAGCAGAACAAATAGCAGAAATCTATTGCGCGCATAGTCCTCCAGAGTACTTATAAACTATTATGCACGTAGTTACTCTACCCCCATATTACTACTACGCACAAACAATATGATACTACATGCAGATTCTATCACCCTTTTAAACGTGGTCTGCTTCGCAGTGTGCATGACAAATTATACCATGCCTTAGCATCTTGTAGTCATACCACATAATTTAATACTTAAACATATTATAATAGGAAGCAACATTGTACATGTTAACCATACATTTAGCTAACATGAACACTTATCATTATCGTGCTCACACATGTCACAACAAACATGAATAAGATACCTATATGTGTGTCTGTGTGTGTATAAGAAGAAACATTACACAGAGTTAACCACAATATGCATATGTAGATTCATACAGAAGATAAACCCATTTTAAAATATAACATTAGAGCACACAATAATTAAAGAAGCATGTGAAGGACACTTATCTCTTATGAAAAGTCACCAACTACGTGCAGGACTCAGACGCTCCTCCCAGCCATAGACTCTGTTGCTCATAATATTTCAGCGACATGTCACCTCTGAGCTGGGCTTAAACTCCACAGGAAAAAGAAATCCTATTTCTAGGCTATGGTCTGATATTCAACAAAAGACTTGGTCCAAGGTGTCAACTGTTGCAACTAGCCTACAATCCCTCATTCCCCACATGCTTGTCCCACCCAAGGAAGTGTGCCCCTTCTCTACTCAAGAGTCCTTTGGCTACCCCACGTCCCTTCTAGGGATTCAACAAAAGGTTGGACAAGAAGTCTCAAAGCCCTGTATCTAATGCCCAACACACCAGGGAACAACTCACAACAAATCTCTCACCCAAAGATAAATGCTTACGGGACTGACAACCCGCCTCTTCGACAACAAATCTCTCACTTGGAGAGAATTCTCACGACCCTGACTACCTGCCTCTTTGACAATAACAAGTCTTCCCAAACACATGGTTAAGCAATGGCAGTAAGTTACAACAAAATACGTATTCCCTTACAGAGGAAGTACATCTAAATGATTTCCTGGAACGAGTGATAATCTCTCGAATTACACTAAGGCCAACAATATATATATTGCATGGTTATAATTGGACACTTGTCACCTTCAGGATTAGATTTTAGCCACTCGATGACTCATTCCCATCCTTTGGAAACTTAGGATAAATGCATATCCATAAATTAAACTTTCGAAAATATTAATAAAATATTCCCTTGACTTAAGCTCCCCCCTTTTCCTTTTTTCGTGGGGTTTAACCCCCATCTCTTTTTTGTTTGAGTTGAGTCTGTGTGCAGCGATGTGATTATATTATCAATATTGAGGGTGCTTACACTTAAAATACATACGCACTATCCTTTTGAATCTAGGCCCACCAACCTTAAACAAAAGCATATATACAAAGGCTCTATGGCCTCAAAACTACGCACATCCAGGTCATTCCCACGCACTTTCCCAAGTGTGTGCAACACTATAAAGTAGGCGCACTTACCCAGGTGTGTGCAACACTATAAGATGTGCGACCCTGTCATAATAACAATTCTTCACTCACAACATAAAAAAATTAGTGCCAACGACTCACCAGCCTAAATGTACATTTACATTTACAATTGGTATCAACGACTCACCAACCTATATGTACAATTTACAAAAGGTCTGGATTAGGGACACTGCAAAATTGCATGTCAATTAATAAAAATATTGGAAGAATATGTATGCATGTTGTTTCCTCTCGCATTGGAAGGACAAATTCAAGCTTGGTATATGACATTACCATCAAAATTGATTCACAATTGGAAACAATTCGGGACATTGTTTTACTTGCTCGTGATAATTATGAAGTGGAAATATTGTTTTGTGAATTAGAAAAGTTCCAAAGACATCACGAGTCCACCAAATATTGTTTATGAGTTTCAAGCAATTATATTACCATTTTCACAAAATTCATGGACCCTTTAAGCGAGTGACGGCCAAGTGGATCTTGGATTCTCTAACCTTTTATAAAGAAGAACATCTACCACTAGTATGTGAGGAAGATTCACATAATCAAGAATGTTTACCACCAAATATATCACCCTCACACTCACTCATATTAACTCACCTAACCTAACCATAAATGAAATGGATCATCTAAAGGGACAAGTATTACCACATGAAAGGCATTGATTTACAAAATCATCTTGTACAAGGCCTTGATTTTGACAAACATGCCACATTAATGGAAGGTGTACCCATCATTCAAAAAGAAAGTAAAGATCAAAATGCCATACTCTCTCATGAGGTTTCTTATATATATAACAAGGAATGCTTAATGGATTATATGAACACTCTTGTCAAGGACACTAACATGCCATTGGATTCCCTTATTGTTCACATGTTGTTACCAAACTAATTAGAAGACACATACTTGAGGCAAGATTCACATAAGTCACCATTATCCTTGCCTCCTTGCCTTGACTCCAAGAATGCAACACATGATATAAGCAATTCATTGGAATAGAGATAACATAGATTGGCCATCCAATTAAGGGTAGTTCTCCTAAATATATGCCTTTAAAAGAGGAAATCCATAACCACCATAAACAAACCTAATCGGAAAATAAAATTGAAAGTGATGTGAATTTGATCAATGAAAAATATAGTAATCATCTGTACCAAGCACATTATATCTAACAAAAAATCTTACCCTTTCATAGTGACAAAGTATAGTGACATTACGCTTACAGATAATCTAGAATATGTTGTCCAAGGACAAAAAGAGAAAAATTCGGTGGAAGATATCTCATTGCCTAGTGTTGATGTTCCTCTCAAGAAAGGATGGGAAATGTCTTACCATGGGAAGAGCTCACAGGGAAGACATATCCAACTCTCTTATTGCCATGCTCACATATTTATCCCACCACATTGATGATTTCCCCTTAAGATGATAAATGACATTTTTCCCTTCTGCCTACGAGGAATAATTATGCAGTTGGAAGTATTTCCTCATACCTAGCAACCAGGTTTCTGCATCCTCATCCTTCTTATGCTCACCATCAAAAGTAGGAGGCTTGATCTTATTCATTCCCCCCTGTAGTTCATCCACCCCAATCCTTCTCTGATGCATTTTGATAGGAGATGGACTTGAACTACTGCGTGCTCTTCCATCTGAATATCTTGGAGAGTGATGGAGATGTTTGTCATCCATTTTTGTTTTTATTCCCTCATCATGAGATATGTGTCTTCTTGACCTACTTGTCTCTGTCTCCTTATTTATATTTTTCTCAATTATGTCTAAGCTTTGTAACAACTTAAGGTTGAAGCTTTCTTGTTCCTCCTTAGCTTTCATAAGCCTCTTGTTTTCGACTTTATAACTTTGGACACCCATTTGCAAAAAAATTATGGTCTCTACCGAGTTCATGCTCTCTTCTAATCCTTCCCTATGTCCATTGGATTTTGTATCTTCAACACCCATACCAACGTACAACCTTTCCATTTCTTCATCCTGACTATAGGTTCTCTGCGCACCTTCCATGCTTTTGATCTCTGAGTTGATCTTGTCTTGAACTAATTGTTGTTAATTATGTAAAAAGTGTAGTCATCAAGTTTTGTTAGACTAATTATTGTGACAATTTTATGAAATCTATGATCAATTTGTCATAATCCTTTCTTTTATTTTTCTTTTGGATGATTTTTAACATCCAACTCTAGTGTGCACACCCACACAATGTTTTTTTGCAAGCATCACACTATATATTGCACACCAATGGTTTCCCACGAAAAATAATTTTGCACTGCGCAACACCAATACTTAATGCACACGTCTATTTCATGTCAATCTCTGCCCCATAAAAGTCCAATGTTGAACCAATGGCTCTGATACCAGAATGTAACGTCCCCAACCACCCTAGGTTGGGCCACGTCACACAATCTCCACTTCAACCTCTAGGATATTCTTTATAGCAACCCAAGATCATCACTGGACAATACTACATCAAACTCGTAGTGCATGGATACTACCTATAACGCTTCCTGTTACAAGTAGATTTGATTGTTGCGCACAACCATCAGGTATTGCGCTCATACTCGTTTTGAGTCCTTCTCTACAAGTACACTTATTTTTAATACAATTATAGCAGTGAAACAAATAACAGAAATCTACTGCATGCATAGTCCTTCAAAGTACTTATAAACTGATGTACGCGCAGTTACTCTACCCCCATATTACTACTATGCACAAACAATACGATAATGCCCGCAGATTCTGTCACCTTTGTGCACGTGGTCTGCTTCGCAGCGCGCATGACGAATTATACCCTACCTTGGCATCTTCTAGTCATACCACAAAATTCAATACTTAAACATATTATAACATGAAGCAACATTGTACAGATTAACCATACATTTAGCTAACATGAACACTTATCACTATCATGCCCACACATGTAACAACATACATGAATAAGATACCTATATATATGTGTGTATATAAGCAGAAACATTACATAGAGTTAACCACAATATGCAGATGTAGATTCATACATAAGATAAACCCATTTTAAAATATAACATTAGAGCACACAATAATTAAACAAGCCTGTGAATGACACTTATCTCTTATGAAAATTCACCAACTGCGTGTAGGACTCAGACATTCCTCCTAGCCATAGACTTCGTCGCTCATAATATTTCAGCAATAGGTCACCCTCGAGATGGGCTTAAACTCCACAAGAAAAAGAGTTCCTATTACTAGGCTATGGTCTGATATTCAAAAAAAGACTTTGTCCAAGGTTCCAACTGCGGCAACTAGCCTACAATCCTTTATTCCTCACATGTATGTCCCACCCAAGGAAGTGTACCCCTTCTCTGCTCAACAGTCCTTCAACTACACCACTTCCCTTTGAGGGCTTCAACAACATGTCAGACAGGAAGTCTCAGAGCCTTGTATTTAATGCTCAATGCACCAGGGAACAAATCACAACAAATATATCACCCAGAGAGAAATGCTTACGGGCCTAACAAGCTGCCTCTTCAAAAACAAAGCTCACACTTGGAGAGAATGCTCACGGGAATGACAACGCACATCTTCGATGATTAAAAGTCTTCCCAAACACAAGGTTAAGCAATGGCAGTAAGTTATAGCAAAATACATATTCCCTCGTAGAGGAAGTACGTCTAAATGATTTCCCAAAATGAGTGATAATCTCTCGAATTACACTAAGGCAAACAATATATATTGCATGCTTATAATTGGACACTTGTCACCTTCAAGACTATATTTTAGCCACTTGGTGACTCGTTCCCATCCTTTGGAAACTTAGGATAAATACATATCCATAAATTAAACTTTAAGAAATATTAATAAAATATTCCCTTGACTTAAGCTCCCCCTTTTCCGCTTTTCCATGGGGTTTATCCCCCCGTCTCTTTTTTGTCTAAGTTGAGTCTGCACGCAGTGATGTGATTATATTATCAATCTTGAGTGTGGTTACATTTACAATACATTTACACTGGCATTTTCCATCCGAGTCCACCATCCTTAAACACAAACATATATACAAAGGCCCTCTGGCCTCAAAACTACGCACTTCCAGGTCATTCCCGCGCACTTACCCAAGTGCACGCAACAATGTAAAATATGTGCACTTACCCAGGTGAAGACACAATAAAATGTGCGACCCTGTCTTAATAACAATTCTTCACGCACCATTCAAGTGCTCGCAACATCAAAATTTAGTGCCAACGAGTCACCAACCTAAATGTACATTTACATTTACAATTGGTATCAACAACTCACCAGCCTATATGTACAATTTACAAAGGGTCTCGATTAGGGACACTACAAACTTGCATGTCAATTAATAAAAATATTGGAAGAAGATGTATGGATGTTATTTCCTCTCACGTTGGAAAGACAAATTCAAGGTTGGTATATGACATTACGATCAAAATTGATTCACAATTGGAATTCAAGGAAGTTTTTTTAGTTGCTTGTGATAATTATGAAGTGGAAATATTGTTTTGTGAATTAGACAAGTTCCATAGACAATAGGAGTCCACTGAAGATTGGGAAATATTGTTTTGTGAATTAGACAAGTTCCATAGACAATAGGAGTCCACTGAAGATTGTATATGAGATTCAAGCAATTATATTACCAGTTTCACAAAATTCGTGGACTATTTAAGCGAGAGATGGCCAAGTGGATCTTGGATTCTCTAACCTTTTATAAAGAAGAAGATCTACCACTAGTATGTGAGGAAGATTCACATAATCAAGAATGTTTACCCCCAAATATCTCACCCTCACACTCACTCAAGATTAACTCACCCGACCTAACCATAAATGAAACAGATCATCTAAAGGGACAAGTATTACAACATGAAAGGCATTGATTTAAGAAATCATCTTGTACAAGGCCTTGATTTTGACAAACATGCCACATGAATGGAAGGTGTACCCTATTGAACACAATCACGACGAGCCTGAGTGAAAGAATGAGTTGAATGGACAGGAGGAAAGGGATGGACTGGACGAGGATGGACGGACGAGGATGGACGGAAGGAATGGAAGGACCGACGGAGCCGGACGGACGGATGATGGAGAGGAAATGGATGGATGAAATGGACGGAAGATGAGAGGAGGATGGAATGGAGGAAAGGAGAATGGAGGACGGACAAATGGACGGAGTGGAAGGAAAGGAGGAATGGAATGGAGGAATGGATGGATATGGATGGACGGAGGCGGAGGACGGACCGGATGGGCCGAGCCGGAGGATGGAAGGAATGGATGGAAAGCCGGACATGGACATGGATAACGGGCCGGATGGTGGACGGACGGATGGATGGATGGATGGGTGGATGGACGATGGAGCCGGACAGGAAATGGAGACAGAGCCCCGGACGACGAGAATGGATGAAAGGACCGGATTGACGATGGAAAGACAGCAGCCGAGGATGGATGGATGAAGGATGGATGGATGGAATGATGGATGGATGGATGGAAGGAAATGGAGTGAGGAATGGATGGATGGAATGGAAGGAATGGATGGATGGAATGGAAGGAGGAATGGACGAAAAGTTCTGGATGGATGGATGAATGGACGGATGAAGGATGATCTGGATGAGGAATAACGGAATGGATGAAAGGATGGAATGGACAGGACGGATGGAGGATGGAATGGACGGATGACAGGAAGGAATGGATGGATGGATGACGGAGGAGGAGGAGGATGGACAGGAGGAGGAGCCGGATGGATGAGATGGAATGGAGTGGACTTGAAGGAAAGATGGAGGAATGGAGGACTGGATGGATGAAGGTAGTGGATGGTAAATGGATGGATGGAAGGAGGATGGATGGATGGAAGGAGATGGAGAAATGGATGGACAGGAAGATGAGCCGGAGGAGGAATGGATGGATGGATGGACGGAAGGAAGGATGGAAGGATGGATGGATGGAATGGATGGATGAAGGATGATGGATGGATGGAAAGCGGACGGACCATGGACGGATGGACGGACGAAAAGATGGAAGGAATGATCTGACGAGGAATGGATGGATGATGGAGCCGGATGGACGAATGGAGGAAGGAATGGAGCCGGATGGACGGAAAGGAGGAAGGACGGATGGATGGACGAGGAAAGGACGGAAGGATGGATGGACGGAGGATGGAAGGACGGATGGACCGGATGGATGGATGGATGGATGGAATGGAATGGACAAAGGATGGACGGAAGGAATGGGAGGAGGATGGATGGACGATGGATGGACGGATGGATGGAATGGATGGATGGAGGATGGACGGACGGAAATGGAATGGAATGGAGGATGGACGGAATGGAGCCCAGTGGATGGACAGGAAAGGAAGGATGGATGGACGGAAGGATGGAATGGATGGATGGATGGACATGGATGGATGGATGGATGGATGGATGGACGGACGGATGATGGAAGGATGGAGCGGAGGGAATGGAATTGAATGGAATGGAATGGAATGGACGGACGATCTGAATGGATGGAAGGAGGATTGATGCAAAGAATGGAGGATGGATGGAAGGATGGATGGATGGACCGGATGGATGGATGGATGGAGCCGGAGCCGGATGGATGGACGATGGAGGATGGATGGACGAGGAAATGGCCGGACGGAGGATGGAGGAATGGAAATGGAATGGATGGATGGATGGACGGAGGATGGATGGATGGAATGGAATGGATGGATGGAGGAATGGAATGGACGGAATGGACGGAGCCGATTGATGGATTGGAATGGAATGGCATGTAAAGGAATGGAAATGGAATGGAAGGGCATTAATTTGGCAACACTTGTAGTTAAGATGCGACATTTGCGGACAAGATGTGACACTTTACAACACTTGTAATGACGACACTTGTGACACTATCAAGTGAGTAATTTCGAGGTGTAACAAATTGGACTTCGAGGTTACTAATAAACATTTTCCATTTTCCTCCGGAGTGATCACCGTAAGTCATCAACAAGGGAGAAAGCTTGCCGTCGGGTTAACGCTCTCTACTAGCTCATCCTTCCACCGTAGATCGACGCATCGTGAATGCTCCTCGGCGATCTTCGTGATCGGATGTCTTAGTCCACTTCGACTTCCTCGACATTCGACTCTCGACTTTGGGCAAGTACGGTGGTGTATCTCCCTCGGCAAAAATCCCAGAGTATGTAAGTTTTACGCCACTTTGTTGACATGACAATGCCGGTAGTCGCTTACGCGGTCACTGATTCGCGGATTTGCACGCACTTAAATGTTGATTCATCTTGACACTTTTCGTTCTCCGACCGCGCTAATGCATCCTTGTTGACATAGATCACCACGGTCTCCGCCAATGCATTCTTGTTGACGCCGACGCAGATCTCCGACATGTGACACATGTTCATCTCCTCTATCTAACAATTAGGATAGTATCCGGCGGGTATCTTAGATCGACGCATTGAGAGCGAATTTCAACCTTCACCCTTCGTGGCTTCAGGAATTTTGAGCCATCTGCTCTCGCGGTAAAACTCATGAAGCATTCTCGGAGTGACGTAACTTCTTACATAACTTGATGACATGGCAGACAATTTCCTCTTGACAATTGTCATAATATTATTATTCCATGTGTCTTTGTCGACATGGTCTTCCACGTCCCTGCTGACGAGGTTCACCGACGTGGATCTCCTTACACATCCTTGTCGATGAGGTTCGGCCGGACACCTGTCGATCAATAGCTCCCCGATCCAACGATCCTCGCTATTTTCTCCAACTGAAGCTATTGTCCTTATTTCGGATTTTCGGGCATTTCAAATCTCAAACCGACATAAGTTCTCACATCTTTAGACCTAAAGTGAAGGATGTTCGTCTCAATCAAGATCTTAGATCAACGACTCGATCCGTCTAGTCGCTTCCGCTATCCTATCCTTCCACTTAGAATGATCCAACAACTCGACATAAAACAGGCTGAACAGATCTCAGATCTTACATCCTTATCCTATCCTTCCACTAAAAATGATCCAACGACTGACAGAGCTCGTTTGATCCGGACGGCTGATCAGCATTTGGATAGTCAAACTCTCAACCTTTTTACCTCGCTTATCCTGTCCTTCCACTCAAAATGTGATCCAATTGTCGTGAATATTCTCGGCTGCATCCACGCATCGAGAGGACTCCATTTGGAAACACAACTTGTGAGGAAGTAAATCACCCAAAATCAAGTAATTGAGGTTCTGCATTGTTGGTGGAAAGCTAACTACAATCGTCATCTTCGCCATAAGATTGGATACCCAAATAATTGATGGATTGGAAATATTACGATATTTAATTCTCCTTTCGATTCTCGCATTCATCACCGCCGTTGATCTCGACGACAAGATCCAATGGTCACTATTTAATATGGCTTAATCTCATCGCTTGTTGGATCAACCAGTCATAGATATTTGGAGCTATAAGATTAGACGATCTAGTCCAATTACGGGATTGGAACTAGAGAGTAGTTTAATTCTACTTCCAATCTCCGCACTTCTCCTCGTTGATCTGGCTTGTAGATCCGGTGGTCATGATCCTCCAACGATCTTCAATACCATAGTCACTCATATTATCGATGTCTGTTATATTTAGACAATCAACACGATCAAACATGATCGAACGGTCGCAGAGGGAGGCTTCTTCATTCTGATCGGATGACTGTTGAGGCTTCTTGTTCTGAGCTTACGCCTTTTCTGTGGATTGGTCGACTTTTCAATTTTCCATCGATCCCGACAACACTTCTGCAATGCGCTCTTCCATCTGAGCTTTGATCTCTGCATTTGCTAACCCTCTTGAGCTTTTATCATAGGAACATTGTTGATCCTATCGTGATCAACAATCATCACGAATTGCTTCAACGTACTGCGTTTTCCCTTCCGAGCTTTTGATCTTCATGCTGCTCGCTCTTCCTGTTCGCTATCATAGGAACATTGTTGATCCTATCGTGATCAACAATCATCACGAATTGCTTCAGCATATTGCGTTTTCCCTTCCGAGCTTTTGATCTTCATGCTGCTTGCTCTTTCTGTTCGCTATCATAGGAACATTGTTGATCCTATCGTGATCAACAATAATCACGTATTGCATTTTCCTTTCTGAGTTTTTGATCTTCATACTGTTCGCTCCTCCTCCCGAGCTTACGCTTCTGATCTCTGCATAATGTTTGGCATCTTGTGCTAATTGATATACTGTTGACATCAATGACAATCTCATCTATGGTAATTCATCATTAACAACAGATCATCACATTGATTGTTGACATCAATGACAATATGTCCAACATACCCATCATTAAAAAAGAAAGTAAAGATCAAAATGTCATACTCTCTCATGAGGTTTCTTATATATAAAACAAGGAATGCTTAATGGATTCTATGAACACTCTTGTCAAAGACACTAACATGCCATTGGATTCCCTTAATGTTAACATGTTGTTACCAAACTGATTAGACGACACATACTCGAGGCAAGATTCACATAAGTCACCATTATCCTTGCCTCCTTGTCTTAGCTCCAAGAATGCAACACATGACAGAAGTAAGTCATTGGAATAGAGATACGAAGATTGGCCATCCAATTAATGGTAGTTCTCCTAAATATATGCTTTTACAAGAGGAAATCCATAACCACCATAAACAAACCTGATCGAAAAATAAAAGAGAAAGTGATGTGAATTTGATCAATGAACAATATAGTAATCATCTCTACCAAGCACATTTATATCTAACGAAAAAGCTTACCCTTTCATAGTGACAAAGTATAGTGACATTACACTTACATATAATCTAGAATATGTTGTCCAAGAAAAAAAAGAAAAAAATTTGGTGGAAGATATATCACCCTTCCATAGTGACAAAGTATAGTGACATTACACTTACATATAATCTATAATATGTTGTCCAAGAACAAAAAGAGAAAAATTTGGTGGAAGATATCTCATTCCCTAGTGTTGATGTTCCTCTCAAGAAAGGATTAGAAATATTGTACCTTATACCAAGGATGTCAAGTTTGAGGTTGTTGAGTTTCTGGTTGAAAATGTGATCTTAAAAAAGACTCAACCTTTGTTCATGTATGAGGATTATGAAGCGACACTTGCCCTTCTGTGAGTCGAGTATACATGAAACTATACCCAAATGTCGCTTAATTGAAGCTACACTGGAATATTAACTCTGGAATAGTTACTTCCTACCATATATGCCTAAATCGAAGAAGAAGTTGCAACAAATTCTTCCATAAGGAGACTAGCTCACATGGTGGTCATAGCCAACTCTCATGCTCCCATAGTTAGAACTATAAGTACCCAAATGTGTGCAAATGTAAATCAATCAATCAAAATTGATTGATCTTAACTGTTCTTAATGTAAGCATTCAAAACAAGTAGAATCCTTGATGGACGTCAGTAAGATCTCATTAAGTTGGTGTAACAAACAAATGCCTTGGTATGAGTGGGAAATATTTTCAGTTTTGTAAGAAAGTTGGGTGTTTCTTAATTTATTGCCAATTTTTTATATAAAGGAGTTGTCGTTATTACTATCTAGATTATGACCAGGATTTTTATTTAAACATATACGGTTGTGGTCGTGCCCTGAATATTGAACGTCCTATTAATATTTCTTGATATATATATAGCTCTGGTAGTGTGGACGGTGGATGACGGCCTCCTTGCGATTGAGAAAGCTTTCTCTCATACCGACTTCGGTATTATTCTGGAGCCAATGGCACCCTTCTTGGGATTGAAAAAGTTTTTAATGCCCGGCGAAAGGCGGACAAACAAAACAGAAGATACATTGTCTTTGCAGACCTAACAATGGCCAAGATTATAACTCCTGTAATTGCTATCAACTTTCTAATATTCTGTTCATCTTTATTTAGAAACAACTCTACATAAAATATTCAGAACAATTTACTATTTTGGAACTGCATTGAAATATACTATCTCTATCATTACCTACGTAGTATTTTATCAAAACTGAGAGTTATTTTTAAAATAGTACACACACTATTCCAAGGGGCAAACGCCGGGCCTATCCAACTGTAAAATATTTATGTAGCTCTTGCTAGGTAGTCATAATGTCGAACTTCATATAGCGTTCTTGCAATTCCAAGTCCTTCTGGATCCTGTCGATGAAAACTCATGCAACCATGTCTACATCCTGATCTTCATTCCCTGCATAAATGCAATGTTGAAAAGTTTTTTTTTTTCTCGGAATTGAGCATGGGAAACTCTCTAGTACTTCCCCACATTTTTTGGATGGTAAATGAGGTAAATAGTTTGGTCTCATTACGGGCCTAACCTGGTGATGACATCAAGTAAAGTTTTACAGACTCTTGACCTGGGATTTGACCCTAAAACTTCATTCAAGCAAACAATAACACTCATCCACTTAAACTAACCCACCAAAATAACAACATTGAAAAGTATTATCTTACCGTTCATAGTGCCGTTCATAGTGCATGACAAGTATCTTCAGGCCTTGTTACTGCCGAATGCAAATTAAAAGAGAAATCAGAAACGGCTTGAGGTGACTTCACTTCTACTGGATTCACCAAGGAGGTGGACTGCCCCTGGTGTCGATTTTTCTGTATCCTTTCTTGCATCTATCTGAGCTACGTCCAGGTATCGGTCTGAATAACCACTTTCCAAGACGATAAAATAGATATATTCAGTTATGAATTACTGATTGGATCTGGGTTTACAGAAAAACCTCTGAAGGTAATGCAGACAGCT
>SNQJ01S0014603.1:118208-129710 GCA_010110895.2 Picea sitchensis
GGTTAGAAATCACAATTTTACATCCAATTAAAAATTTGAACCAAATCTTTTTTCAGATTAGAAGAAACACCACATGGCTAATTGAGTGCTCTTTATCCCACACTCCTAGATTTCATTGCTGAGGAAAAAGTCTTTAATGTAGGTAATCAGGAGGCAATAATCACAGATGAAATGGCCTTGCGGCAGCCATGGCAGCCTGTGTATAGCAATGGCAATGGCAACTTGAAAGCTCTGATCAAGGAGGGCCGATTAAAAGAAGCGGTCCACATTCTTCTTCTGGGGATTATGGATTGCCAGGCGACAGACCCAGACTTCTCTATTTATGCTCATTTCTTGCAGGCCTGCGCTAGCCAGAAATCCCTGCTAGAAGGCAAACTAGTCCATGCCCACATCATACAGTCAGTCTCAGGAGGACTTCAATCTCAATTCCAAGATACCATCTTAGGGAACATGCTTGCTTTTATGTATGCCAAGTGCAGTAACCTTGAAGATGCTCGCAGAGTTTTTGATCAAATTCCTCAACCGAATGTGGTCTCATGGAATATGATGATTGCAGCTTATGCAAGAGATGGACAGGGAATTCAAGCTTTGAAGCTTTATTATCGTATGAAACAAACAGGGATTCAACCCAATCAGTTTACTTTTGTCAGTGTGCTCCAAGCATGTGCTGCCATGGCAGGTTTAGAACAGGGCAAGGAGTTGCATGGAGAAATAACGAGACGAGGGTTAGAGTCTCATTTATTTGTAGGCAGTACCCTTTTGAATATGTATGTTAAATGTGGAAGTATAGATGATGCACGCCAAGTGTTTGGCAAAATGCCTCAGCGAGATTTAGTGGTGTGGAATGCCATGGTGGGAGGATATGCACAGAATGGCCGTGTTGATGAGGCGCTGGAGCTCTTCGGGGAAATGCCTGAGAGGAATGTGGTCTCTTGGACTTCGGTGATTGTGGGGTTTGCACGGAATGGATATGTTGAGGAGGCAAGGAAGCTGTTTGAGGAAATGCCAGGAAGAAATATAGTTTCATGTACTGCGATGATTGCAGGGTATTCCCAACACAGACGGGTAGACGAGGCTCTGAAGCTGTTTGAGGAAATGCCGGAGAAAGACGCCACAGTATGGAATGTGATGATTGCAGGATATGCACAGAATGGGCTTGCTGATGAGGCCATGAAACTCTTTCAGAAAATGCCAGAACGAAATGTTGTGTCATGGACAACCATGGTTTCTGGACTTGCACATAATGGGTATATTGGTGAAGCTTTGGAGCTGTTTCGAACCATGCCAAAGAAAGATGCGGTATCATGGAATGCTGTGATTGCAGGATGCGGGCAAAATGGGAAAGTGGATGAGGCTTTGAGACTCTTTCATGAAATGCCTTCACGAAATGTGGTTTCATGGACTGCAATGATTGCAGGATGCACACAGAATGGTTATTTTGGTGAGGCCCTGAAACTCTTTAAAGAAATGCTATTAACTGGAGTGAAGCTAATCCCGGACACATTTGGTGGAATTCTGCCAGCATGTGCCAACTTGGGTAATCTGGAACATGGCAAGGAGGTTCATGAAGATGTAATTAGAAGTGGATTTCAGTTCAATGTCTGTGTGGCAAATGCCCTTGTGGACATGTATGCAAAGTGCGGAAGCATACAGGATGCCTGCAATGTGTTTGACAAAATGCATCACCGAAATGTGATTTCATGGACCTCAATGATCTCAGGATATGCAATGCATGGTCGTGGGAAGGAGGCTCTCCAACTCTTTGAACAAATGCAGCAGTCCGGTGTAAGTCCAGACCATGTGACCTTTGTTGGTTTATTATCTGCATGCTGCCATGCTGGCTTAGTGGATGATGGCCGGCAAATCTTCGATTGCATGAGTCAATATTATCAGATTACACCTTCAGTGGAGCATTGTTGCTTGATGGTGGACCTTCTTGGTCGCGCCGGACGCACGGGTGAAGCACAAGACTTTATCAATAAAATGCCTGTAAAACCAGATATTGCTGTGTGGGTTTCTTTGCTAGGAGCCTGTAGAAAACATACTGATGTACATCTAGGAGAAACTGTGGCAGAACGCCTTTTTGAATTGGACCCTAAAAATGCTGCACCATATGTTCTTCTAGCAAATCTTTATGCAGCATCTGGCAGGTGGGATGACATTCAAAATGTCCGAAAAATGATGAAAGAGAGAGGGGTGATTAAGAATCCTGGACAAAGCTGGATCGAGGTAAATAAGCAAGTTCACGCTTTTGTCTCAGGTGACAGATCACATCCACAGACTTCAGAAATTTTTGAAGAGTTGGAGAGATTGTCTGGGTTGCTCATAGAAGCAGGGTATGTTTCCAACATGAGATTTGTGCTGAACAACGTAGATGAGGAACAAAAAGGGCATATTCTATGTCACCACAGTGAAAAACTCGCTCTTGCATTTGGGCTAATCAACACATCCCCTGGAACACTTGTCCGGATTGTGAAAAACCTTCGAGTATGTGGTGACTGTCACTTTGCCATCAAAATCATCTCAAAGATTGTTGCACGCGATATTATTTTGAGGGATGCCAATCGTTTCCATCACTTCAAGGATGGATACTGCTCTTGCAGTGATTATTGGTGATACCAAGTAACATCATAGTGGCTAGCTATTTCATTTTTTCCACCAAGTATTTACAATTTAGCACACTGAACCCAATTCTAGACAAGGGGGCAATTTATTTCCACGAGCTGCTAAAGTGCCATGATAGCTTTCCCAACATAAAATGATGTATTCTTTATGAACATAGACAAGCTTTATATTTTTAGTGAAATCAGGACAAAGCACTGATTCTGTATTTAAGGGTAAGAAATTATGTTTTCAAAGTTCCAAGCAACAGGGATTAACTAAAACATACTGAAACAAGGAAAATAGCTGCAAAGCAGCTAGTCCAGTCCCTGCCTAGTTGAACAATCCAATAAATTGATGCGATGTGAGCACAAGAGACAGAACTAGATAGTTATTGAGCAACTACAAGGAGGCACACCTTCTTTGCCTCCACAATCTACTTATAGGCATTAAGGTAATCCACCTACAGGTATCCTGGTGGCCCGCACAGTATAAGAGGTTGTACAGTAGCATTGGATGTCTGTAGGGTGTTGTTCTTTAGCATTTTTGGCTTCCAAAATCAAGTATTTGAGACAGAATTAGATAGTTATTGAGAAATTACGAGGCATACCTTCTTTGCCTCCACAATCTACTGATAGGCATTAAGGCAATCCACCTACAGGCATCCTGGTGGCCTGCACATTATAAGAGTTTGTACAATGGCATTGGATGTCTGTAGGGTGTTGTTCTTTAGCATTTCTGGCTTCCAATATCAAGTATTTGAGAGCAGATTTAAAAGAACATTCTAATACATTGATGTAATAGATACCTCATTAAAATAGCCATATCTGAAAACATATACTGTGAGTAAATAATCATAATACAACAGACTTAAACCAAATAAACAATCTTAATGAAATCTGTGTATCCTGGTGGCCCGCACAATATAAGAGGTTGTACAGTGGCATTGGATGACTGTAGGGTGTTGTTCTTTAGCATTTTTGGCTTCCAAAATCAAGTATTTGAGAACAGATTTAAAAGAACATTCTAATAGGTTGATGCAATAGATACCTCATTAAAATAGTCATATTTGAAAATATATACTGTGAGTAAATAATCATAATACAACATACCTAAACCAAATAAACAATCTCATTGAAATCTGTGTTTATACAGAGTTACCATGTTCTCAAAGATCAATTACAGTAGACGAAAAGGGGATTTGTTTGATTTGCTGACACTTGGATAGAAATCTGAAAATATATACTGTGAGTAAATAATCATAATACAACATACCTAAACCAAATAAACAATCTCATCGAAATCTGTGTTTATACAGAGTTGCCATGTTCTCAAAGATCAATTACAGTAGACGAAAAGGGGATGTCTGTTTGCGGATGGTTACGATCTGTGTTGTATACGAACCCATTTCTTACTGTAGGCTGCAGCCTCAGATTAACTCAAAACAATAAAGTGCTATTATGAGTGCATTTGCTTTATTAGAATTAATATTTATGAATGCAATTTGACATGTCACTATTTATAAATTGAAGCGACAGTACCATCTCATCGATTCAAAAACTCCTCCAAAGTAACTTTAATGAATTAAAAAATTTATAATGGTAGAAAAACATAAAATGAGAATTTAAGGGTTTGAAAAAATTAAGTATTAATAAATACTACAAAAGAGGAAAAGAAAGAAGTAGATTTAGAGAAACAAAGATATACATACATTTTAATATGAATAATATTTACAACAAATAATAAACGTTATAAAATAAATTGATAAACATTTAGGTCCGAAAATATTTTGTAAAGGTTTCATTTGCATTACAGATAAATTTAGGAAGATTGCTTTGAAATAAAAATAATAATTTAAATATTCAAAGACTGTTGACTCTAAAGTTTTAGCATTAGTATTAGTTTAAGTGATTTAATAAAAGGTTCATTCAAATTATTTGATTTGTAAAATCAAAAGGGTACATAATAAAAATATCACAAACTCAAATCCCATACAAAATGTTGATACTACTTCGCAAATCAGTTGCTGGCATTGAATGCCTTAGCTGAATCAGAGTAAATGTAATAAAAAGACATCCCAAAACGAAGCAAGGACACTACCTTGAAAAAAGAGATTGAGAAAATATACAAAATTAGAGCCTCATGACAGGTGTAATAATAAAACGCCCAACTGCACCTGTCTGTAATGATAAGATGCTCAAATATACCCTTGGATCTAAACTGCTTTCGATTCAAGGGTGTATATTCCAGTTTATACTGTATTTTTAACTTTATTGGGTGTGAATGTTTGTTCCAATATCTTTAGAAACCCAAATCCTAAGACGAGAACTGCAATTAGAGTGCAGAAGTTAATCTTCACACAAAAGACTCGTTCGTTAGGTTAATTTAGGGAAACGATAATGACTTATGGACTGTGATGAACCAATGAGATGCTTATTATATCAACAAAAAATTAACAGTGTACATATATGGACTGTGATGAACCAACGTAATACTTATTATATCAACAAAAAATTAACAGAGTACATTTTTGCAAAAAAGAGTTTGATCCACAGTACATTTTTGCAAAATGAGTTTGATAGAGTATTAGTTTTATTTGAAGTGTGAATTCTTAAATTAATTGGTAGATTTTCAAATGGCCGGAAAATTTTAGGGGTTAAATTTGGTTCTGGACTAATTTTTTTTTATGGTTTTTCCAAAAAAAAAAATTTCATTTTCATTTTTTCTAAAAATGTTTCATCCAATATCCAATAAAATAAAATTATTTTAACTTAAAAATAACCCAAATTTTATAAAAACTTTATAAATTTTTTAGAAATTTAAATATTTTTACAAAATTATAACCCTATTTTCATGTTAAAAGATTAATAAAAATATTCTACACTTTAAAATAAATTTCCATATTATAAGTAATGAAATTTTAGAAAGCAATTTCTGCACGAGGCGAAGCTATATAACTATATGTAAATTAAATTAAATATGCAGCGACATGGACCTATTTTCATGTTAAAAGATTAATAAAAATATTCTACACTTTAAAATAAATTTCCATATTATAAGTAATGAAATTTTAGAAAGCAATTTCTGCACGAGGCGAAGCTATATAACTATATGTAAATTAAATTAAATATGCAGCGACATGGACATTTGTGAACATTTCGCTGCACAAAGGAGGTCTCGCCTGAGAATACAAAATCTTCTGGTTGTGTTTAATGGCTTCCAGGCAATTTTTCGAGAATCATAGCTATATTAATTTGGAATTCATCTGAGCATAACCATCATAGCTGTGTTAATTTGAAATTCATCTGGGCAGTTAGCGCAGCATCCGGCATACCTGGGCGATGGAGTGAGGATTAAACCCTGAGCTTTGCCAGCTCCAGATTACAACTTTCTCTGGAAACAAATTAGCGAGAATCGCAGAGAACTCAAGCCTGGGTTCGATAGAAGTTCTTCAGATTAATGCAATGATTGTGGAAATCTGCACAATAAGATTAAAAATGCATGTTTTATAATGAGTTATTGAACCAGTCACAGTGAGAGAGTTATCAAGACTTTGGAAATGGGAAAGTTTGAAATAAAAAGGCTGGTAGTTTTCTATTTGAACAAGCAAACACTTCTGCTTTTCCACATGTTATGGTAATGAAATTTTGTTTAGATTCTGCTAAAGGACGGACTGTCTTAATTAAAACCATGGAGATCCAGGGTTTTGTCTATTGATGTATAATTTTATTATAAAGATATCACGTTGTGGGGGGACTGTTTACCGGACATACTATGGCTTCCCCATTTGAAGTGATTCTCAGGTAGAATAGTGGTTACTGCCCGTGTTGTAAGATGGCTACCAAGGTCTCTGATTAATATCTACAATGTATAAGATTTCTCATTTTAGGCAGTTTATGAGCATTTATATTAAATGTGAATGAAAATATTGATAGATATTATTTTGAATAGTGGAAATTAGCGTTTGATATGATTTCAATATTGGACTTTCAGGTGGCAAAAGCTGCAGTGATCAATTTCTACGATAGTCTGAGAACAGAGCTGGGTTCTTTAGTGGGCATTATTGTTGCAACACCACGATGGGATGGATCTAAGTCTTGGGCAAGTTTGTCACCAAAGGAAGAGTGGTGGTAGATGACCAAGAAACTCGGGATGTAAGTTTGGATTCCATTGCTGTCATCTAAATTCCTCTCTTACACACTCCTCTTTCTGTTTTTTTTTAAGGAAAACCTAAACCCCTAATTCGAAGGAATGCTTCCTTGGTAAACCCCTAAACCTTAAATCCATAGAAAACCCTTAAACCTTAAACACATCGTACACTCACTCTCACCAGACAATTAACCATGTTTTTTATTATTGTTTTTGTGTTATTACAACAGCTACCGTGAGCGGATTAGGCCACCATTGGATGGCATTGATACACGAAGGAAACTCTTCGAAAATCATGTGTATTGGAGTCGCTTGCAGCAATTAGCCTCCCAACAGGGCAAGCGATACGCCTCCTAACAGGGCTAAGACTCCACAGATCAAAGTCTCATGCAAAAGCCTCTCGGTCAGTGTAATACCAGATAATTTTCAATTATATTGCAGATTACTTTTAAATTACTTCTAAAGTATTTCTTGCAGATTGCTTTTAAATTACTTCTAAAATATTTCTTAAATTGTAGTTCCGTATATATAACTCTCATATTACTTCTAAAGTATTTTTGAAATTGAAAGAGCACTAGAATTGAAAAGAGTACAAAGTAAGGGTTAATGTTTTTAACCAGATTGCTTCATACAATAGTTTTTCCAGCCATTGATAAAGTAGTTGCTTCAGCTCACTAGTACTAGTAGAGATAGTGGAAAACAATGAGTATGGAGATAGTGGAAAACAATGTGTATGGATGAGTAGATTAGTGTTGGTGCTTATGCATATTTATTTATATGGCCATAAGGAATAGCATAAGTACTTAGATGTTACAAGTTAAAACAAGTTATTTTTGGATAAATAAAATCAATTTTTATTTTTTTTGTTATTATATGAGACATTAATTCAACATCAAATGACCAAACCAACTTATCTTGAAAACTTTATTCATCTCTTTTCTATCAATGGGAAAACTTCCTACATGAATGTCTTTATTTGATAACATTGTTTTCTCTACCAATGAATGTCTTTATTTGATAACATTGTTTTCTTTACCAATGGACAAACTTCCTACATGAATGTCTTTATTTCATAACATTCAAAACAACAAATGAGGTCGATTTAATCTTCAAATTTTAACTCTAAATTCCTAAAATAACTCTATACTTTAAACATCCTAAAGACTGAGAAATGCAATGATTAAAATTTAATAGCAATAAAAGAAAATAAACTACTTTTAATTTCACACTAAAACCACCCATTTTCTATCGTAACAAAACAATATATCAAACCCATTAAAAAGCATCATAACAAAACAATATATCAATCCCATTAAAAGAGCATTGGCTCAGTACCTAAATCATAACAAGCATCATTCAAATGACGTGGGCATCATATTGGTAACATAAATTTGAGTTCAATTTAACAAAATGTTTATTTATTTTCTCAAAATTAAATTCAATTAACTTGGACATCATATTGGTAATATAAATTTGAGTTTCATTTAACAAAATGTTTATTTATTTTCTTGAAATGAATTGAATTAATAAAAAAAAAAAATTATTTATTTCCTCAAAATTGAATTCAATTGATTTGGAAATTATATTGATAATATAAATTTAAATTTCATTTAACAAAATGTTTATTTATTTCCCCAAAATTGAATTCTTTTGCTTTCAATCTTTTATATGATTTTTTATATAATTGTAACACTTACATAGATCAATCTTAAAGTAATGATATTATTTTTTGCATTATAGTATTGGTATATTATATTTATAGTTAAATTGACCTTTATATTATATCCTCAAATTAAAAATACTCATAACAATTTACATAAAATGATGTATTTATAGCTAAATTGATTTTTGAATTATTTCCTTAGATATCATTAAGAATATTAACAACACCTTACATAAAATAGTATTTTATGGAGTTGAATTTAAACAACTAAGTGTTGAAAGTGTCAACAAATTTCCCATGTGGATGCATGCACACGACATTAGTTAAAAATAGAATGTGCATGCATGTACACTATAATGATTAGTTTGTGTAACTGGTGGATCAAGTTGTAATCAATTTGTGTAACTATCTAATAGATACTATATATCTAGCATATTCGTAGAGGTGTGGGTGTAGCAATGTAGTGTAGCGCAGTGTGTGGGAAGAGAGTGAGAGGATGGTTGTTAGTTTTTGTTTGGCTGCTTTAATTCTCCCTTGAATAATAAGAATACCAATTATCATTGCCCTGTGGTTTTTTCCCTCATAAGGGTTTCTACATAAATCATTGTGTTCAGTTGATGTGATTTCTATGTCTTGTTCTCTTTGATATTAAAATCTTGCTCGGTTTATGCTTCCACTGCCTAACAAGTGATATCAAAGCCGTGGTTTTGTGGAACAAAGAAATATTCAAGCCAAAGTTTTTTTCGTTGACACTCCTTAAGCTCAGTTAGATGAGCATTGATGCTCCACACACTTGAGAAATCGAAAATTCCTAAGCACAGACGCTCCCCAGGACGTCCACAGGGAGCATTTCCTGATGCCCCCAACAATACAAAGGGAGCGTTAATATTGGGATCGATGCTCTGTAGGCTATTCATAGGGAGCGTCAGTGAAATAGTTGACTCGAAAAAATGGAGGAACAACTTTATAAATTTATTATTTAATGGGTGGAATTATTTGAAGATAATCACGTTTATTAAATTGTAAGAGGTGGACCCTTTATGTTTTGGTAAAAGGGTTTGAGGTATAAGATATTTATTAAATATTCTTTTAAAACCTTTTTTAACTAATATTTTTGAGGTTCAACCTTGAGTAACAAAATCCTTCATATTAAGGTTTAGTATTATAAGCAGTGATTTAAGTATTTGGGTGTTTGAAGTTTTGTGTGCTAATGAAAAAAGTGCAGAGTTCAAAGTTTGAGTTGGAGAAATTCAGTGGCAAGAATAATTTTGAGTTGTGGAACCTCAAGATGCGGGATCTGCTTGTGCAACTAGGATTGCAAAAGGCATTGGCAGGAAAGACAAAGAAACCGACAAGCATGATAGACGAGGACTGGGAAGATCTGGATGCAAGAGCTCTTAGTACCATCCGTCTGTGTCTAGCAGATGAAGTGTTGTTTAACATCGCTAGAGAGGAGACAACAACAAGTTTATGGAATAGACTGGAAAGTATTTATATGACAAAATCCTTGATGAACAAAATATTTTTGAAGAGGCAGTTGTATAGCTTACGGATGAGAGAAGGTACGAAAATTGTCGATCATCTAAATGTTTTCAATACTCTGATTTGTCAATTATATAGTATGGAGGTAAAATACGAAGATGGGGACAAGGCAGTTACATTATTGTGTTCATTGCATGACTCTTAGGATCATCTGGTCACATCTATGTGGTTTAGCACAATGGATGCCATTGATTATGATATTGTTGTGGTAGCTCTGTTGTCTGAGGAAATGAGGAGAAGATCCAGTAAATAAACCTCAACAACATAAGCAATGGTGGTTAGAGGTCAATCTACAAAAAGAGGGTAAGATCAAAGAGGTACATCAAGATCTAAGTCAAAAGGCAAGAAGGGTAAGCAAAAATGTTGGTTATGTAGCAAATTTGGGCATCTCAAGAAGGATTGCTGGAAAAGACAAAAAACATCCAAAGAGGACTCCACAAAGGAAACTAATTCAGTTGAAACAAGTTCAAGTTTAGGTTCAAGTTCATGTATGATTGATGACATATTGTCTACTTGTGATGTTTCACATCAACATCAACATTGGTTTTTAGATTCTGGTGCATCTAGCCAAATGTGTCTTCATAGAAATTGGTTCTCAACTTACTAATCTATTGATGATGGCATTATTTTTATGGGAAATGTTTTTTCTTGTAAAATTGTTGGGGTTGGTAGTGTCCAGATTAAAATGCATGATGGTACTGTAATAACATTAACATATATGAGGCATGTACACAAACTTAGAAATAACTTAATATATTTGGGAGTTCTAGATTCTGCTTGTTACAGGTATACCGCTCAAGGTGGAGTACTGAAGGTGTCCAAAGGCATCTTAGTAGTCATGAAGGAAAAGAGGATTGAGAACCTTTATCAGCTTGAAGGAAGGATTGAAATAAATCAAACAGTGGTAGCATCTGAAGGTGCAAGTGACTCTACTTGTTTATGGCATCAGTGTTTGGGTCATATGAGCGAGAAAGGGCTTAAGGTATTGGTTGACAGTAAGTCACTTCTAAGTTTAAACTTTACGAATTTAAATTTCTGCAAGTATTGTGTTTTTGGAAAACAATGTAGACAGAAGTTTAAAACAGAAAGACATATAAGCATAGGTATCATTGATTACATTCATTCAGAAGTTTGGGGACCATCCCCTACAGTTTCTTTTGGAGGATCGTCATATTGTGTGACATTAATAGATGATTACTCTCAACAAAGTTTCCAACTTAACGAGAACTGTGACCTCAAAATTAGAACTTTAGTCTTTAAAACCCATATTTTTGCATAAAAAACATGAAAAACAACCCCCAAATAAAAAAGTGGTGCTATCGGTAGCACCATTTTTTATAAACGGGTCAAAATTACAACTTTTTTCAAGCATGGCCTTAAAAAATCAAATAGTTGCTCAGAAAAACCTTAAAATCAACACCTAAATAAAAAAGTGACGCTACCTAAAGAAGTTTTTTTTTTCTAAATGTTAAAATTATAGTTAATTACGACCTAATTTAACCTTGTGGCATTGACAACAAATCCCTAGGCAAATAAAAACCCAAAAT
>SNQJ01S0014604.1:0-11935 GCA_010110895.2 Picea sitchensis
AGAAATATAATTTCTCCATTAATACCTTCTCCCTCCCACCCTCTATTGCCTATGATTACAAAGCATATCCACTTTGTCAAATTCCTTAAAGTGAAGGCAATATATGTTTAAATTGTAAACATTTTATTGTATTCTTTTGTCAAGAATACTCTATCCTTGGAAACATATAACTTTTTTATTACTTATTCTTCTCATTATTATTATTTTTTTAATATATTGTTTATTGCAAATTGTTTTGCTAAAACAAAATAATATTAATTAAAAAAAATAAAAAATGATATCAATTAAAAATAAAAAATAAAAAATGATATCAATTAAAAAAATGCATATTCAATGATAAGCTTTATAATCATAATTATATGACCATGTTTTGGTTTGATTATCTTATAAACAAAATGATATTAATTAAAAAAAAATAAAAAAATATATTAATAAAAAAAAATACATATGTAATGATAAGCTTTATAATCATATTTATATGACCATGTTTTGGTTTGGTGTTCTGGGGTTGAATCTTTTGGTTTGGTTGTTCTGGGGTTGAATCTTTTAGAAATTATTGCCTATATCACAAAACTACAAAGCATATTCACTTTGTCAAATTCCTTAAAGTGGAGGTAATGTATATTTAAATTGTAAACATTTTGTTGTATTCTTTTATCAAGAAGACTCTTTCCAAGTTTACAATTATCTAAAAATGCATTACTTAATTTAAGATTAATATTTTAATTTCCTATTATCATTATGATAATTTTTAGATTATGTAGTTGCACTTGGAATTAAAGTCCACACACTCTTACGAGGTGTGTATCATGATCTACACTTTTTTGTAACTATGTTGAAATAATCTAGCATTTTGATGTATTATGCCTTCTGTATTGTTTTGTGGATCCATGTTGCATTAATTTAAGAGATTATAATTGATTGATTTAACCATATTTTTGTATTTATGTGCCTTGGTTGAAAGTTAATAATATAAGAGATTTGTATCATTTTCACTTTATTTAATTATAATAATGGTATAATTTTATTGGTTTGTTATAGCAAGCCACATTTGTGTCCACTATGTAAGATTGTTTTGGGTTTATGTTTGTTTTTTATTCACTACATTTATTTAATGGTTTAGTTCATAATGGATTATGTATATTTTATCGTTTTTATATGATGTTGAGTTAATGATTGTGAATTGGTATATTTTTTCTTTAATTTGTGTATATGATCCAAGTTATCTAAATTAATAGTCAACCCTAATTTCATTGCCAAAATGGTGATATTTCCTAAAGTGTATCATATGGATTTGTATGTGGGTAAAACTGCAATCCATCTTATTTTAGTCACACTTCTTTCCCTCCATTCCTAAAGTTATAAACCTAATATTTTCAATGTTGGGAGGGAAATTAAAATAAAATTGTAAAATCTCTTTATGTTATCATATACATCATCTTCAAATGGACAAAGCTCTTCATGAGGGTGTATAATTTGTGGATTGGTAATCAAATTGGAATTCAATTTTTAAATATGATTTTGTTGAAATATTTTCCCTTGAGGAGGATTTGTCTATGGTTTATGAGAATTTGATCCCTTGTTATGTGGAAGTTGTATATTTTTTAGTATACTAGGACACTTATAACCCTAGCACTCATCTTTCTCCTTCTCTATGTGTGCTTAGAAAACCTCATTCCCAAATGTTAATTATGAAGCAAACACTAGTTCAATGAATGCCCACTCCTATTGTGACCAATATCTCCCTTCCTCAAGCCCCCATATACCATGAATTAAAAAACCATGGATTAAAAATTGGACACCTACATATTTTTGTAGTTAAGAATGTCCCAAGTCTTATGGTACTAGCATAAGAAACAAACCCCTTCAAAACCACATACTTCATAAGAACATTAGTGGTGGGAGAAACAATATAATTGACCATCGAATTTTCAATATGTTTGCAATAAATTCTTGAAAGAATGGAGAGAAACGGTCCAACCATCTACATGCATGCATACCTTATTCAACATTTGTTCCAAACTTGGTGAATCTCTTAATTATTTTGATAATAGGTTATGCAGATTTTGATAAAAATGTTGTAGTTATTCTAGAAGCATACTGCATTCAATGGTTGTTCTATTTTTTTTTTAAGGTTCATGAAGATAATGTCAAAATTAGAAGTAAATTGATTTTTTTTCTAACATCATCAACAAAATGATGCCTATGGAACAACAAGTCACATGAGAAGGAATCTCTAGTCCTTAGTACAAATTCCATTTGATTTTGGAAAATTTCATTATCTCTTGAAGAGTATTAATAAGGAATGGTATTAGGAATTAGTCACACTAAAAGATTTGTTAATTAGTAAGTTGGCTTTGGGGTGCAAGTCTTTCGATTGATGCAATAATGTCTTACCTTGCTATGATAAATACATTACCAATGGTATTAACAATTGATGGTTCCACTCTACAAGCTTTGCCAAGTCAAGTTTGGGGTGTAAGTTTCTAGTTAATGTGATTAATAACATCCTTCCTCATTAGAATACTAGCATTATGAGTGATATTGGTGATGACAGGTTCCATGTTCTAAAGTGATAGTTGTAAGACATTAAGTTAACATATTAACATCTTCCTCTCTCTTCTTTTTTCTAAAGTAGGATTTTATATATTACCTACTATAAAAACTATAAAATGAAAGATCAAGCATACATATCTCATAGATCAAGCATACATATCTCTATAGTTTGAGTTGCTCTAGAGGAAACCAATTTAGTTTCAAGTTTAATTTGCTTCCTAGTGTCAAGTTTAATTTGCTTCCATTAGAGGAAACCAATCTAGTTTCAAGTTTAATTTGCCTCACAGGCCAAAATTCAAATTTAATTTGCCTCACAGGGCCAAAAGAAAATATGTTACATTTGTGCTAAAAGAGTATAAGCAAAACTATAATGTTGCGAAAGATTGTAACCATGAAACTGAGAAAAAAACTGAGCATAACCCCTAGATTGAAGGCTGAATCTGGCCATCCAATGGAGCATCTTCCTTGTTGCCTGATGGAAGTCGAATGGGCATCTGCAAATTGATGGCATCCTGGGCCAACAGGTTAGTCGTAATCGGCCGGTGATCTGGAATAACTTGCATGGCCAGCATCTTCCTTTTTGCCTGATGGAAGTTGAATGGGCATTTGCAAATTGATGGCATCCTGGGCCAACAGGTCAGTCGTAGTCGGCCGGTGATCTGGAATAGCTTGCATGGCCACTAGCATGGAGATGCGATGGTCCAAAAGTTCAATTCGATATTTTAGGTCAGCTATCTTGACCACGAATTTCAAAGATCAATTACTATAGATTACATGAGGAGCCCAGACGGGAAGGAGGATCACCCTTGCTACTGGCGCCCGAGGATGATTGGAGAGGACTAGAAGAGTGGGCTGCCTGATTATGTTCAGCAGATTCAAGCTGATTGGAGAGAGTCCTGGTAGGCGAGAGTAGTCCAGGTATCCGTTGAGGAGCAAACCCTAAGGATTTTCCATCCCTGTCAAACCACTCAACTTGACACCCCAAAACCATGGAGGCCTCCTCTCTGTGATACTCTTCTATTGTGACTGAGTGCTGAACAGGTGAAGTCGATCTTTTGTGCTTTATGTTGCTGTTGTTATTCTCTGAACTTGCCGAAGTCGAACCCATCTATCTGCAGCAGCCACTACCTCTGCGGGAACGGGTGCACTCACGACAACGTGGCATAGGGAAAACGAAAAATACCAATGTCGTGGAATGTGTGAGCCTCGACTTACAGAGCCAGAACCAGCAGTTTTGATTACAATGACAATCTTAGGGAGGAGCTGAATAAATTCGATAAGCCATCGACATATGGGGAGTCATCTCATCGTTGCACAGCTTGGGGAAATCCGTATGTTTTCTAGAGGCTCGAGCAGCGAGATGGCTCGGCCTCCTTTCTCCTCTTTATTGCTCATGACAGTTGGATAACACCCCATCCGGGGTAGAGTCTTCCTTCCTGGCTAGAGCCATGCATTCCAAGAGGATGGGATGTTCAGGGTTCGCATCATCCTCTTTTTGAAACTAACATTGTTTCATGTTTTTTTTGAGTGATGACTAAACTACCATGATAAAACTACTAAATTGACTCCTAAAAGTGATCAACACTAGCTGCATACATCATTTAGAAAGGGAGCTTATGAATATATGGCAAATCTATCCTTTAGAGGGGCAATGAATCAAATAAATTTATCTATTAGAGTGGAGGGAATGGATAGTGATGAGAAGGGAGGGAGTCTCAAAGTAGAATAAATTTTCGAGATATCTTACTATAAGAAGCTAAGTTAAGCTATATTATAATTATGGACATCACATAGATATTAACAATAAGTCATTAGTATAAGGGGTTAGTTCAACTAGTTATTTCCAATGTTGTTCTACATTTGGCTAGTTCCATGTTAGTTGGGGCTTGGTTCAAATCCTTCTGGGTTAAACACATTAATCTACGCTATGGGTTTAATAGAGTTTCCATTTATAAATGTGAGAAATCATCCCTTGGGTTTTCCCATTAAATTTATGTCCTTGGAAAAAAATTAACCGCAAACTAAAAATGAATTATAAAGCATGACATAGAAATTGTTGATGATGTTAGTATTGAAGTGAGGGAAACTATTATGTAGTCAACTTGGAAAATTACATTCCAATGCCAGCTTTTTCGATTGACAAAAAGAAGAGAAGAGAAAATATGTGAATGAGATAACTCTCCACCTTATGGTGATATTGAATTTTGACTTTGGCAAATAAATATTAACCCTACAAATTGTTAGTGTAGGGAGAAATGAAGGAAATGGCATCCATAAAAAGTTTATAATTTCATATGAAATTAATATTACAAGCTAATGTCTTAGACCCTTGGTGAGAACTCCATCCACTTGAATGCAGTCTTGAAATTTATATTTTTTGGAATGATTGTGCATATGTAGTAATAAGATTTAGAGTAATTTCTTGGTTGGTTGTTTTCTTTCTCAAAACCCTTAGGGATTTTTTTTTATAATAGGAAATTACAAAGCAAATTCATTTTGTTAATTCTTCAAGCTAGGACCATGTCTATATTGTAAAAAAATTATTCTATATTGTAAAAAAATTATTGTAAAAATTTTGTTGGATTCTCCTATTAAGATGAGTCTTTCCTAATTGATAATTATTCAAAATCTGCATTTCCCAATCTAAGTAGAATTTTGTAATTTTTTAGTGTCATTATGAAAGCTTTTGGTGATCTAGTTGTCAAGTTTACTTTTTATGAGCCTTAAAGTATCTTTTCTCCTTGATGTTGAGCATGATACTTGATTTTTGTGCACTTGGGTTGAAATACCTCATGCATTGGTTACAAGGCTTGTATTGTGCTCTTTGTTGTTTTTGTGAACTATGTAAAATAATGTAACATTATCTTTGATATAGATTGTGCCCCTTTGTGTTGGCTTGTGAATCAAATTTGCATTGATTTAAGAGATCATAGTTGGTTGACTTGACCATATTTTTTTCTAGGTTACTAAGCCCAAGGAAAACTCCACATACTTCCTCTCATTTAGAGGATGGTACCTAGGATAAACCCTAGAATCTTCAGGGCACAAGACCAATAAACAATAGGGTTCAAATCCATTACATCAATATACTTGTTATGAGCTCAACATGTCACTTGTGGTAATTGAACCTAGGTAGAGAGGATGACAATCATTCCTCCCAACCACCCCAACTAAATCCAATTGACAGACTTGACCATATTTGTAACACACCCATGGTGGGGGCATCAAAATTTCGCTCTTCTTAGGAGAATCAAAACCCCCATTCGAGCTTTCTATCCCATTCTTGTCTTCCAGAGCTTTCCAACCACGATCTCCATGCTTCGAATCGAGCTCAAAGCTGGCAGGTAGCCTCTTCCAAGTTCTTCAAGTTCTTCCATCCATCTATACTCGCATATGACTACGGGATATGACCAGACGCCAAGACAACCACCACACAAATCCTCCAGAGTGGCAAATCTTTGAAATTCACAATCCGACGTCGTGTGTCCTCAGAGATTTTGACGATCTTGATTGACTTTGGGACTTCGGCGTTCAAGAGTTTCGAACACTCCAAAGGCTTTTCTCCCCGAAGTACTTTGTACCCGGATTTACAGATCGAGCGCCATGTGTCCCTCATGATCGACGATTATGATCTACTTTGGGACTTCGACGTTCGGGAGTTTCGAACACTCCAAACCCTTTTTCCTCTGTAGTACTTTGTACCCGAAGTTACAGATTGAGCACCACGCGTCCCTCATGATCGACAATTGTGATCTACTTTGGGACTTCAACGTTTGGGAGTTTTAAACACTCCAAAGTCTTTTTCCCCCGAAGTACTCTCTACCCGGAGTTACATATCGAATGCCACATGCATGTTTTCCCCAATCAATAGTCGATATCTTCCCTTTTCCCCACTTTGGGAAAATTGCAGTCAAGGCTTCTCTCTTTCCTCTGAAGTGCTCAATACCCTGAGTTACATATTGAGCACCACGTGTTTTATTCAATGGATAGTTCAGCTGAACTTCGACTCTCTGGCCTTCGGGATTTCTTGTTCAACACACTCCCTATTCTTCTGGAGTAACATTCCTCCGAAATGGAAGATCTTTTGCCATGCACCCCTTCCAACGAAAGGCTAGGATGACTTTGGGACTCCGGCCTTCGTAAATCCTCGTGCCTTCACACTTCAATTCTCCCAGAGTGACTTCTCCCCAGAGTGTAGGATCTGATGACACCTGTCCCTTTGGCTTGGACGACTCAGATCTACTTTGACTCCTAGTTCTTCGGGATTTTTTCAATGCAAAATCCTCTTTTCTCCTAAATTCAATCAGCGTCGGGTTGACCACAGCCTCAATCTGATGGTCCGAGAGTATTTACGTGACCCCAGATATCTACGGCTCGTAACTTTCGTTCAAGGGTCCCTTGGGTCCTAGTGTGTACCACTTCGAGAGGGACACCTAGCAATGCCGTCACTCGACACATGGCCCCCCACATGAACTTGACGTAATACACAAGTCCCCTCGATTGAAAAATCGTGAGGGATTCCGAAGGATCCTTAGATCCATGGTCCACATTAACTTCGAGACTTCGGGACTTCGAGGGTTTTGGTGTTACCAAACCTCCATCCTCCCGAAGTGGTCAACTTCAGGTTAACTGTATTGTAAATCTGACGCTCGAGATAGTCCCTGGGCATCCTCATATCTATGACCCAAATTAACTTTGGGACTTCGGGACTTCAGGGGTTTTGGTGTTACCAATCCTCCATCCTCCCAAAGTGGTCAACGTCAGGTTGATTGTATCATAGATCCAACAGACGGGATAGTTCCCGGGCATCCTTAGATCTACGACCCAGATTAACTTCGGGACTTCAGGGGAATTCTCCTCCTGTACGATGAATATGATCGATTCATCAGACCAAGGAAGTCCGAAGGGTTCTAAGGGTTAGCACCCACTTTCCTTATCCAAATCCGACGATCGTGAAGAGCTTCGACTCCTCCCGAACTAATCTCATCCATTCGTCTTCCAAACGAAAGGATCTCTCCTTTTGGGGCTTGAATCTTTCTATCCTTCATGAGCTTTGTCAGCTCCTTAAGTACTTAGGTATTTTGCGCTAATTCTCCTAAACTTAACACTTAGAGAAATCCTTCAAGCACCCCTTGTGCTCATTTATCAACTATAGAACTTAAGGAGGGGTTTCTCGATCTTTGCCTGCCTTGCAGAGGCTCTGTGCATACATACACTACCTCTCTTGAGCTTAAAAGACTCCTTCCTTCAAAACGACTAGGAGTGTCGACATGCACACATGAGGCTATGCACAAAATAAAAAAAATCATAGTTCATTTATTTTAACTTGAGCCACCACAGGGCTCAGGCAAATACATGTACAGGCCATAGAATTCCTTATTTTCCTAAATACATAATTAGGCAGAATTGAAGGGATAAACTATAACTATTAAGAAAACATGCCCATCCCTGCAACATTCATAGGATATCCAACTTTAATTCACAGTTACCGCTTAAATACATAGGATATGAGAATACTTATCTATTACATGTTGTATCAAACTAACTAATTGTGGGTGTTCATCCTTCCACCCAACCATAGGCCCAGAGGCATTCATTCGTAGCGCTCTGGACACCCCCATGCTAAGCCATGATATCACCAAGGAACTCTCATAGTTTCTCAAGGATTCTTTCTCTGTTTCAGCTTCTGCTCGGGTTCTATTCTCTGCAAACTCTCAGAGATCTCTTTCTCTATCATGGCCTTAGTGAGGTTTATCAGATGCTCACTCAGCATCAAGCCTGCAACCTTCTATTCATCATCCGTTGAGGAGCCCCGTGCATTCTCCTCTCTGTCCCCATCTTCGACTATCTGCATGGGTCTATCCCCTTACACGCACACCCTTCTTGCAAAGGTTCTTCCTTGTTCTATCGTGTTCCTTCTGTTAGAAGGAAACTCAGGTCAACATGGTCTACCGGACCCAGTGGTACTTCAGGCTGACATTCTGCAACTAGACCATGCTTCCATTCATGGGGGTGGTTGATAGTTCAACCACCGGTCCTTTCTTCATTAACTGATTTTTGTCCTTGGGATACGGAGGAGGTTTATTATCCTCATAAAAGGGAAATTTGGGATCATTCGATATAATGAACCCTCTCTTATACTTTTCACATTCTTTCCTCTAGTGATATCATGGCTAGTAATTTCAAGGCTTCACCCCCACAATTAGTTATTGGCAATTCAAACACTAATACATTTACATTGTTCCCATGCCACAACATGGTAATCCTAATTAATGATTAATTACAAGTTGGGAGAAACATGGGTGTTACAATCCCCTCCCCCTTAAAAAGGAACATCGTCCTCGGTGTTCTTTCTCAGTAACACCTGTCATGCCTTTCTCATTTAGCCACTTCAGAAGTCTTGACCTTATTTCTTGGTCAGGTCCTTTTTCAGACTCTTAATCTTCGTCACCTGCATTCAATAGTTCTTGGACAACAAGCACATTAATCATAGTCTCATGCAAAAACATTTTACTATTGCATAACATTTCTAGGAAAACTTTCATAATCTAGCACAATACTTATCTGCACAGTTTGTGGATTTGTATACATGGTTGTCTTGTTATCCAGGCTCATTGTTTTTCCTTGACATACCCATTGTGTGCATGATCCCAGTCAATAGTTTAAAAGAAATATCAAATTCTCCTCTTCCTTGCGGTCACTCACCCTCCAAGCCCAGGCTCAGGCATCCCCTTCTCTGCTATACAGTTCCTCGGGTGATCCATCTTGCCTTGCCAAGGTTTTCTCGCATGGGAAGAATTCCATAGACTTTATCAAGCCTTACAGTCGAGGCATCCCTCAGACTTGCTCTGTCAAGGCATCCTTCCGGCTTGTGTTACCTCAACACGACATATTCTAGGTGATCATGGCTTACCACAAGGTTCTCATGGCTCAACAGTAGCCATTTTTCATGCTTTTACAGCTTGACAACCTTCATCTATCCTTTCTCGACAGATCTTTTCTTCTCACCTGTATCACAGGTATACGGAAATTCATGAGACATCATCATAAATTTTAAATTCAAAATTTTCTTGTAAATCTGTCACCCATAGATTACCAAATTCCACATTTTGTTTTCATATTTGTTACGCACAGGAACTAGATTCACAATTATGGGACTTTCCTTCCCATAGCGGTTTGGCTCAGTAGGTAATTTTGGTCTTCCTTATGGGATTACAACATTTCCATATCCAAGATCCTTGCTTCCTTGCAGTTTGGCTCAGCACACAATTGGTCTTCCTTATGGGCTTACAACGCTGCCATATCCAAGACCCTTTTCTTCCTGCAATTTCAACATTCCTCAGCCAAACAAATTGTTAGTTTTTTATGCACATTATCTTTCCAAAATCATGCATACTAATAGTCCAAGTCATTTTCATCTATTCAAGAATACAAAGCAAAAGGAAGCATCATTATTTACGTATGCATCTTTTCAACATACCAAATTTTCGAGATGTAATTCAAAAATCAAATGTCTTTAACCAATGTGCCAATTTTCGTGGCCACATTCACACCCAATGCACCCTTTCATTGATTTTAAGTTTTCCACACTTTATGACAAGTACTTTTCCATGGTGCATTGGATCTTAGCCAATATCTTCACCATATGGCTTATTCATCTTTGTTCATTATTGCAACAGGACTATGCTTCCTGCTACACGTTGGTCATGATCCCATGTCGGCACATATGAAACTATAAGTTTCTATTGAATGCACCCAAGCATTCTTTCCTCGTTAGTAACCAAGGTTCCCACACTCATGGCCACCCAAATTTTCTTTCTTTTGACATCCATACAATGTAAGTAAAATTTTTGGAAGGTCCTCCTTCCTCAATGGAAGGCCCATCATCTTCCCTTCATGCAAACATTCATTTCCTCGGGGCAATTCCATGCAATGTGCTAGCTATGAGCACCTTGATTCCCATAGAACCAGTCCTCACGACCACAACCTAATGCAAAGTGATAAACTCTATCTTCCTTGACTGGCCCGAAGGAACTTCATTTTCTCTCCATGCGACCGAGAGTTGTGACCTCGGCTCTATTATTTTCAGGTGCTATCCTTTCAGCTCCTGTGTCTAGGCGTTATGATCCTAGCTAAACCCCTTGTCTTCAAATCGACAGTGTAGATCCGTCTTCCCTCATATCCAATGGTTGCAAGGGATTACAAAACCTCAACTAGCTCGTAATTTAATTCTCCTTATGATCCTCGCAATGAATACGGGTTGTCTAATCTACGATCGGATCCCAAACTCAAAACAATGCTATATTGAATTTAAATTATAGGTACAGGCCTTGACGTTAACCCATGTGTATATGCAATCTCCGCAATGATTGCAGGCCGCCGATCTTATCCCTCGATTGATTTTAACCACATGATTTCCAGATAATAATAATGCGAACACATAAGTGTTTTACTGAGAATTTAGGTTGACACAAATCTTCAATGTGCTAAGTTCAACCTCAAAACCCAATCACAATACGAGTTTTACGTGACATTAATATGTGGGTTCCTTACAGGTTCACTCACTCATCATTCATAGATCAACGGTTCACATTGATTGCGGAATCCCAATATGCTCGCTCTTTATCAAAGAGTTCAATCTCCACAATCTGAAAAGTGCTCGCCTGACTCTTTTAATCATGGTCATTGATCATCCACCCTGATTATATCAATAGTGTAGGTTGATTGTGGGCCGTGAACTAGTACGTCCATTAATTTCACCTTCGCATCCCACAATGATCCCTGACCATTGATTTAATCAAACGATTGGTGTTTGATTCGTTAAATCTAGTGAATATTGAAGTTGATTTGATGACTGTGATCGGTCTTCCCTCCGGTGAATGACTCCCATTCATATCCTCTGTCAGGTTCTTGATTAATCTGATTTGATCAGGGTTTTCTTCCTGAATCATACTCTACTTGGGTATCCATGGCATACAACTGCCTTTCAAAAAAATTTGTGCATAACGTTAAGACAATAAAACATTTTCAGACATGTCCTAGCACATATTTATGCACTCCATTACATTATCCTTAATGTTTTCATGATTGCAACATAAACACATTTCAATTGTTTCTACAACAATACGACCATAATCACTATGGTTCCAAAACATTTACTTTCATCAATATACTAGCTCTCTCATCCCAGAGAAAACATAATACTCAGCAAGAAAGGAAATGAGGGCTCTCCCCTTCTTCCAATTCTTTCTACACCGCCTGGGACTTTTCAGCCCAACTGAGTTATCTCTAAGGCCCCACTTCCCTTTCTTAACTTGGCTTCAACCAAGCCTATGCAATCAAACATACTCATTTATTCATTCATTAGTCTTCTATTCAT
>SNQJ01S0014604.1:38593-54936 GCA_010110895.2 Picea sitchensis
GAACGGTATGTTGCCAGTATGCATATTCGAGTTAAAGAAGGCTAATTGGTCGATGGTGATTACCTTTCCTTGATGTGGGAAACGTACAACACGAAAAAGAGTCGACACAACTGCGCGCATGGAATCGATCTAGCTATGGCCAAGAAGAATATTGTAATTGAGAGGAGTGTCAAAGACTTCCACTTCGACTTGGACCGTTTTTCCTTCTAGCGTGATTGGCAATGAAGGAAGGACACCGTAAGGCTTAAAAATAGATCCATTGAAGGCTTTTAGTGTGTTATGGGATTCAGTCAAAGAGGGAGAGCCGATGGCTTTCCAACAAGTAACATACATGACACACGTCGAGGTACCCTCATCGATAACGGTTCTACAAATGTTTTTTTCGGAGAAAATCACTTGGTTTTGGAATGCGAGTTGAGGGGGTAACCTTGGAATGTGATCTTCTAAGTCAACAATTGTTAAATTCATGTCCGTCGGGTCAATTCCACTGATAGCTTTCAACAATGCCTTTCGTTGTGTTGGACAACTTTGAAGGACTTCGAGGGCTGACATCATGGAAGGTGCTTGGGCCAGATCTTCAACAATGTTGTTGTTCAGGGCAGGATGAGCATGAGGATTGAAATCCGATTTCTGAACAAAGCCCTTTGGAGGGGGGCGAAGAACTGTGTCAAGGCTTGGTCATTCGAGATGAAGAGGACCATTGGTAGGTGGAGTCATGGGAGATGGTTGGACCAATGAAGGAGGTATAACATCAACCTTCTCCTTAGAGGGAGAATAATCTTTGGCTCGAGTGGTAAGTGCGATGTCATTCTTCTTTGAATCGCCAGTACACATTAATACATAGGATGTAGTGGAAGGGGAAGGTTGGTCATGAATGACCAATTGGGTCTGTTGTTGAGAGGGGAAGGGTTGGGAAAAAATGGCTAGAGTGGGTGGTTTTGAGGCTCCTTGAAGGAACTTAGTAACCTCGACGCATCATGGACAATCCTTCATGTAGTGATCATCACCAAAGATAAGACAAGGGTATCGAGGTTTGCGCTTATCCCTATCGTCAACAGGTGGAGTTTTGGTTTTCGCTACTTGTGAAGTATTTTTGTCCTCCTTATTCTTACCCTTTCCTTTTTTGGATTTGTTTTTACCGGATGGGGTAGATTGAACTGCATTTACCTTAGAAATCTTGCTGGTGGGAGTGGGAGGAGACAAAGCATTTTGAACATTAGAAGAAGCGGGTTTGGGGTTTTGTCTTGAGGCGGAATGTGGTTGGGCATGGAAAGTTCCAATCACACCATCAACTGCATGAGAAGCAGCTGGAGCAGTTGAAGTGGTGGAAGTGGAAGGATGAGGTGCATCAGGGAGTAAGTCGTAAAGACTACCCATTTGTGAGTAAACGAGGTCAAGGTATTGAGCACGACTTATGGCCTATTCTTCCGTGACAACTCCACCCATGGCGATGTCACGACCGATGTCATTCATGAATGATTTGGTGAACCACTCGGCCAAAAACTGATCGAGAAGTTCAAGTTTGATGAGACGTCATCTTCGTCGCCACTCATGAATGTGATCAGATATATGAGTGGCTTTGTTTTGTTTGAAAGAACTCAAAATCTTGGTCCATGTTTCATAACGGATCGGTAACTGGTAGTGGGTGAGGAAAGCCATACCTAGGGTGTTGAAGTCTGGGAAGAAACCTCATGGTAATTCTATATACCACTTCGTAGCAGAACCTATGAGAGTTCTTTGAAAAAGACGTAAACGAATAGAGTCATCCATCAAGGAGTTGGATGAGCACTAGAGGTGAAAAGTCATCACATGATTTTTCGGGTCCTCTCCCGCTTTGCCATCCAATTTAGGGATGTCAGATGGTAGCTTGGCTGGTATAGCGGGCCATTGGGGAGAGTGACGAATTGGATCGTTTAAAATCCTCGACAGATCTAGGAGGTCCAAAGTGGCCAAGAAGGGTAATTGTCTATTCACATGCGGGTACTGGCGGCTTTGGGGAGGGAGTCCCGTCGGCAAACCAGTGGGACCATAAGCAGTCTGCATATAATGCGAAGACCCAGGTAGATTCGGTGGTTGTTGTGGACGAAAGTAGCTCATGGGATTGTATCCTTGAACTAGGACATAGTTTGAGCATTCCAACCCCAAATAGGATTGGACGTACCTGGATATGGTTGGCCTATACTAGGGGGTATAATAGATGTAGTTGGAGGCTGTTGCCCCCCAGTCGATTGAGTATTATGTTGTATCATATGGTTCCAATACTGGGCCAAGGATGGAGGTATGTTTTGTCCATAGGGCGGGGTCAGTAGGGGTTGTGTTCCAATCGAAGATTGTGTTTCGATTGGGATTTGTGTTCCAATAGGAATTTTCCCTAAAAGGGGGGGTTGAGTCAAACCTCCTTGGTGAAATTGTCCACCAATAGGAATCTAGTAATTTGGTGTGAATGACAGGATGGTGCCACTAGGATTGGTACCACCAATAGAGGATGAAAAAGGTCCTCCAAAAGTGGGTTGAGGAAGTGTCGGAATGAAGCCAGGAGGAGAGTACCCAGAAGAAGAGGGACCACCAGGAGTTCTGGATGGGGTTTGCGTAGGAGTGGGAATAGAAGCATTCAATGCATGGTATCCAGGTGGAAGGGTCGGGGTGACACTCAGTGAGAGCGGTGTGCCAATTGGGGCTTGACTAGCTGCTGTAATCCCGGTGTGAATACTCGTAGTATCTTTGTAATGGACCATTTGTAAAGGGAGGATCAAGATGTGGTCAGCTCGCAGAGCTTCTGTACCAGGAAAATAATAAGTAGTAGTAAAAGGTACTGCGTCTAGGTCAAAGGTTTCAGGGAATGCAGGTGAGATGGTGATATCAACACCTACTCCTGAACCAAAGAGATCCCGTCTAAAAATTCCAGAAGTCCAAAAAGGATCTTGGCCCTTAGGTCCTAGAAAAGGTCCAGTCGGTGATCTAGAAGACAAAACAACTAAGTCTCCAGAAGAATTCACTCGCATAATACGTCTCTCAGAATTGGGGTGAAGTCGAAATTCCTCTCGAGAATTGGTAATTCGGAACTGTTCTAGAGAATCAGTTCTTTCCACTTGTGGAGTGGTGACGCCTTGGACTTCACTCTGTTGAGGAGAGCCCTCTGGTGAGCTTGTAGGCAAGGGTTGATAACCTTCCAGATTTTTTGGGGGTAAGCCCTGCATTCTACGTGAACGACATGGAGGGTCTATTGTGAACGAGTTACAAACTTACGAAGAAAATCCCGTGGTCAACTTGGGTAAACAAAAAACATGCGCTAGTAAAAGAAATCTAGGAAAAAATGCCAAGAAAACAAGACCTTCTAATTCCGAAGTCACTAGTTGGTGATGAAATCCAATGTCGCAACAACGAGACGAGAAGGGGCTGGGCTAGGGTGGAAAATTTATGTTGACGACCTGCTTAATGGACTTACACCCTGGTGCAAGCTCCAACACATAATCATGGGTATACCCTCCAAGGAGCCCAAGTAAGTTTGGCCAATGTCAATTCTAGGTACCGTGAAGACTTGCCCCTTCAAAGTCACCTTGTGTAAGACCCTAAGAAGATAGGCCACTAAGGTTACCACTGACAACAATAAATCTTGGGGGGATAGTCGACAGTCCTATCCACATGTAAGGGTAGGGTATCTAGCCCGAAATCAACTTGAGAGGCTTCCACTCATCATTGTGGGTATACCTCCAATTGACCCCCGTAATACATGCAATCTCTACACCGATATCAACAAAGCAGGGTGAGTAACTCTGTCGATATCAATGTGACCTTGGGTTTGACCCTTGTGTGAGAAGGGCTTCCTAGGACAAAATGTTGCAAATGGTATTTGACACTCCTTAACACAAGATGCTATTGTGTGTTTTGTGCTTTGGAGAGTGTATCTCTCTGCCTATTCCAAAGCTCTAGCCTAGCTAATTGTTGCTGTAATAGAGTCCTAGAAAGGAGTTACTAGTTAAACTTTAAAATCATGCAATATTATTAAAGGCTGTTGTTACTCACAGGAAACAGAAATGAAACCGATGTTGTGTGAGACTCTGACCCAACAATGCAAATATAGGAATGAAAATATCAATTCTTGTTCGATGAATCCTATTTACAGGAGGGAAAGAGGAGTTTTCTGGAACAATCTTGAACTATGATATACAATCTTCTTTAAAATGCAATCTTCAACGAATCACGTAACAATGACAATTCTCTATTTGTTCTATTNAAGAAAACAAGACCTTCTAATTCCGAAGTCACTAGTTGGTGATGAAATCCAATGTCGCAACAACGAGACGAGAAGGGGCTGGGCTAGGGTGGAAAATTTATGTTGACGACCTGCTTAATGGACTTACACCCTGGTGCAAGCTCCAACACATAATCATGGGTATACCCTCCAAGGAGCCCAAGTAAGTTTGGCCAATGTCAATTCTAGGTACCGTGAAGACTTGCCCCTTCAAAGTCACCTTGTGTAAGACCCTAAGAAGATAGGCCACTAAGGTTACCACTGACAACAATAAATCTTGGGGGGATAGTCGACAGTCCTATCCACATGTAAGGGTAGGGTATCTAGCCCGAAATCAACTTGAGAGGCTTCCACTCATCATTGTGGGTATACCTCCAATTGACCCCCGTAATACATGCAATCTCTACACCGATATCAACAAAGCAGGGTGAGTAACTCTGTCGATATCAATGTGACCTTGGGTTTGACCCTTGTGTGAGAAGGGCTTCCTAGGACAAAATGTTGCAAATGGTATTTGACACTCCTTAACACAAGATGCTATTGTGTGTTTTGTGCTTTGGAGAGTGTATCTCTCTGCCTATTCCAAAGCTCTAGCCTAGCTAATTGTTGCTGTAATAGAGTCCTAGAAAGGAGTTACTAGTTAAACTTTAAAATCATGCAATATTATTAAAGGCTGTTGTTACTCACAGGAAACAGAAATGAAACCGATGTTGTGTGAGACTCTGACCCAACAATGCAAATATAGGAATGAAAATATCAATTCTTGTTCGATGAATCCTATTTACAGGAGGGAAAGAGGAGTTTTCTGGAACAATCTTGAACTATGATATACAATCTTCTTTAAAATGCAATCTTCAACGAATCACGTAACAATGACAATTCTCTATTTGTTCTATTTCAACGATTGATTTCTAATATTTTCAAAATGAAAATGCTTTTAAAAAGAATAATGTTTTTTACTTTACAAAAAGAACCACCATGGTGGTGAAACTAAGGAAAACCAATAACTAACGAATAAACAATAAACAAAACCCAAACCAATCTTTCAATGGAGACAAAAATGGCAAGCGGACAAGACTAGTCTTTTCAATTGCGTGAGAACAATGATTTTCCAAGTAATGAGCAAATGAGAAAGACAAACAATCCCAACTTTCAAACTGATCACCGCCTCCTAACCAAACAAGTACTCAGATTCCAGGATCAAAGATTATATCCTTGCTAAGAAAAGTCAAGAGATGAGAGTTGAGAAAAAGATGGACAAGAAGAGCCTTTGATTTCTGAAGACTGATCGTGCACAAAAACCGAAGTCAAGAAGCAATCAACTAGTGTCCCAAGAATTTCTTTTCAGACACATACAGATCTGGGCATCTGAGCATGCAAAAAACCTTAATTCCAAAAATTTAAAAAATGGGTTCGCAGGCTATCAGTAATGTACAGTGTGAGAATGGAGCATTCTCGCAGGCTAGTCACAAGGAGAGTGAGAGAATCTCTCACTGGACTGAAAGGAAGGGTGCGAACTCAAGGGGTTCTCGTAGGCCATAGAGGGGTTCAGTGCGAGAAGGCTTGAAACTAGGAAATTTTTTGGAAAAAGGACAAATTTTGAAGGGACTTCTAGACCCAGAGAGTCTGTCAGAGTTTCCTGAAGACTCAGAGATTGATAGAAAAGAAGAAAGGTAAGGCAAGAGAAAATGGCCAAGGAAAAACACCAAAAACCACTAAAAAATGGGTTGCATCCCTAGTGGAGTTGCTAATTTTGTTATTGGACTAATCGGTAGGTGCAGACACTAACAGATATCCCTAGATCCACCTGGATCTAGAACAAAATAGGACAGGACATGACTCTTTCCCTAAGTTATGACCATTGAATTAGCTAGTAAGGAGGAACAAGTGACATACCTTTGTATCACTTCCTTAAGTCTCTGTTGCTCCCGCTTCACTCCGGTGCTCTCGTGAGGTCAAGACCAAGACAACACAAACCAACCAAAGTGAAGATAACGAAATGTATTCAATCGTCAACTTATGCATATGATCAAGGAATTACACAATAAAGTAAGAATGACTTTATGGGAAAAGGACATGTCGCTGTATCATATTAATTGAAAGTAGAAGATACAACCTGATTGCCTTGATGTTGCAAGCTTCCTTTTGGTGACTCATGGTTCCAACACACACACTTGTTCTGTACTTGCATGAAGAAAATCCAATTCCTCTTGATAGACCTACTAGAGTCTCCAAGCTTCTGTTCAAGCATGGTTCTTCACACAATTCCTTCACCAATTCTTCAATTAATCTTTCTTAACCTTTTCCATGAGAATCCTGGTTACATCGATGAGAATGATCCCACCAAATTAGAGAAGCCAGTAAAATGACAACCATACGAATGCCAACTCATTTTCTAGAAGATTCCCTTCTAGAACCCTCAAGACTTCCTCTCTTTTCCAAGATTAAAAACAAGTTCACACCCTGTGTATAGAGAAACCTGTGAGAAGTTCACACCCTAGATGAAGGTGGCCTGTGAGAATGGTTCATTCTCGCACCCTAGGCCATATGTAGCCTGCGAACTCACTTTGAAAATATGTTTTCTGGAAGGAGATAAATGCCACTTTTCTCAGGAGAAAGTCCTTGTTGGGAACCTGAGTACACCATTGTTAATACATCACCAAGATGACCAAAATCATGTGTAACAAAACTCTTGGAAAAATATTTATTGGAAATATGTTTTCTTCTCCAGATTGTCCATTAGAAACCCGAATTTATCTCTGAACAAACCTAAAACTCAACAACTGTCTAATGAGCTTCAAAGAAAATATTTACCATTGATTTACAAGGTTAAAGATTTATCCCACATTTGTCGTGAAATTTGTTTTCAATAATTTTATATTGAAAAATCATTTCCACATCATTTGTGTGTGATTAGGGATATTATGGAAGTCTATTTGATTGATATAAAAAATTAACTTTTGGTCATAGGGCCTAATTCAACTGGACCAACTTTAACCCATGGTTAAGACTAGTCCTAGTAAGCCGATGGTTAGTTGACCCGGTTGGCCCAATGTCCTATTTAACTCAGTGCTCAGTGATTAGTGCAATAAACTACCTGATGGCAGTGTCTAGATAACTTGGTGGCCTGTTGGCCCAATGCCCTGGTGCTCGATGGTTGTATATTCCTCGATGGTCCAGTGTCCAGTTAGCCTAGAGTTCGGTTAACCCAGTGCCTGGTGGTTGTGTATTTTTTGTTGGCATAGTGTCCAGTGAGCCCAGTGAATTGGTGCTCCTTTCATTTAGCATCCATCCCTTAAATCACGGACATATGAACTAGAGGTGCTCTTGGACATATGGATTTTATCTTACGATTTATGCACTTGGCTCTCTAATGTTTGTAATGATGCTTGGAAAATGAAACATATTGTTGTGCACTAATGAGTAAAGGCTTCATGGTCTTAGTAATGGGAATAATGGACACAAGTATGAAGGAGGTCAAATTGGACTAAAAATGGGTTTGAGGCATGAGAAAGAAAGTCAATTTTGGGAAAAAGATGACAAAATTTGACAAAGTCAATTTAGGTTACAACACATGGCATCACAATCCTTTCTCTACTATCAATCATGTATCCATATTTTATTCTTATATTTGGTACCCTTGACCAAATCAATATGACTTAAGAAAAAATCACAACATGTTTCCAAAGTTTGAAGTTTCCTTCAAGATTTCACCATTAACTTGCAGTTGTTCTTAGTAACTGTTGCAATGTGCACATAAGTTAGTAGAAATTATCACAATTTCCCATAATAATTCAATAGTAAACCCATGGTCACCTCATAATGCCTTGAAAAAGGAAAGAAAGAACAAGAAGAATAAACAATTTGAGTGGAAATTGTGCATAGCTCACACATGCACAACATGCATTCCATCTATTCTCAAGCTTATCACCTTCCTATCTTATAAACAAGAGATCCAAGGTTGAGAGGGGGCCAAATAAATTGAGAAAAGGCACCTAAACTCTAGATAAATTATTAGTCTTTGAGAAAAATATCCTTGGTCCTATTTTCCTTTTGTTGAGTGAGAGTTATCCCCCAGTTCTCCTAATAGTGGTTTTTTCTTGTGTGGAGTTTAATCAACCCCCCTTTGGCTTCTCTACCAGATTAATATTCAAGATCATGTTGGTAGATGGATCAATACTTGTGGATAAGGATGAGAGGACTTGAAATTTGGTGAAGGAGGTACAACGATGAGATTCATGTATTATCTTATTGTCACCTTTTCATTATATATAATATAGATATATCTTCTTGTCCCCCCCCCAAAAAAAAATAATTCTCATGTTTTTTATTGATTGATCATCATGAAAAACAATGTGTTTGAATGGGATTCATTTCACTTGAATATTACTCAAGGTCCTTACATGCATTTTAAGTTATGGCATTTGTTTATCATGGTAAATATAGAATGAGAAAGGTTTTTCTTGTTTGATTTGTGTCTGGGTCCATTGGAGGAACGTCAGAGCTGGAATCAAACTGATTAGGTTACATATAAATATAAGGACAACCATAAATAACTAGGTTATCTTCTTATATTTTCCTCTTTACTTTTGATATGCATGTAATCCCTAGGGAAAGGTAGATATAGATCTATTCCTTTGTCTACCTAACACATTCATTGATGGATTTGTTTATTCAATAAATATAAATTCTTGTAACGTAATTAGAGACTCCAATGGGGGAAATTCTTTGCAATTATCTTACTTTTAGGTTAATTTTTTCTTAGAATTTTTCCTATTAGGATATTTAGTGGCCTCTACATGTTGTCAATGTTTTGTTTAGGTGCATCAGGGATTAGAATTGGATTGATTTCTAGGTTGTTTGTTTTTATTTTATGCATGTTTTACCTCATCTTTGTGACTATTCTTAGTGACAATCATGATTGTTCACATGTGTTATCTAATAAAGTCGTGGTTTCTCATTGATCATCACTGAGGTAATCACATCCATTCACTAGATTCTATATGCTAAGGCACAAACATATCTTGTATGCATGCATAAAATTAATTTCCAACTTAAAATTTTCACCTCTATTTCTTTTGACTATTTTGAATGATGAAAATCTCTTTATTTATGAATTGTACATCTATGTTCTTGCATCATTAATCACACAATTCAAAAATGAAGAGAATTTAAGATAGTTTATGTTATCACATAAATTTTTCAAGGGTCGCAGGACTACTGAGTCCTTTGTTGCACAAGAAATGTCCAAGCGCAGGACTCAAAAGCAGTCCATTTTGGGCTTGAAATAAAAGTAGAGGGCGTATTTATTTTTCAACGACGAAGATCCCAGGAGAAGTTCAGATCAACAAATCTCATGCATTCAGAATGTCAAAGTTGCAAGAGGTTTAATGACCAAATGGAAGCCCCAGAGTTTCACATCAAGCGCTATGCATCCTTCAGAACAGATGATCAGGATTTACTTCGAGAGTTCGGGCTTCGGGAGTTTCGGCTTCTCCACTCCCAATTTCCTCCGAAGTACTTTTCTCCCATAGTTCACAGATCTCTACCACATGTCCCTCTAGATCATACGGTCATGATTTACTTCGGGACTTCGGGCTTCATGACTTTCTTCTTATCCACTCTCGATTTCCTCCAGAGTACTTTTCTCCCAGATTTCACAGATCTCTAGCGTGTGTTCTCCTTAGATCAATGATCGTTATTCGTTTCCAAGATTCAAAATTCATTTCAGGCCGCCATGTCACCTGGGTTTGTACTACTTCGTGAGTTATGACAACTCTATATGCAGACCCCCTCGAACTCCGAAGCATCGAAGACACGTGGCATGCATCTAGCACTGACACATGACACTCATTTCAAGCATTTTTGTACATCTCATCAGCCTATTTTCGAGCAATACGTGTCACCCCTCCGCCCATGACATGTCAACATAGTGATGTTAGGCCACCACATCATCTTTGGGAGATCATCCTTCAGGAATTTGTCTTGTTCAATGACAAAATTAGCGCCATCTCTAAGTGTGGTTTGAAGGATTTTATAGTTGGCAGGAAGGTAATATTTAACAGGGCCGCTAAAATAGCAGGGCACGTAGGTCGCAGATCATGACCAGATCAATGGCCATGCTTCATTGCAGGGACACAACATGCTCAAATGAAAAAATTCTTGAGAGGTCCCACAATTGAAACCATGGTACAACGAAAGAGTTACATGGTGGAAGGTGGTGAATTGCGGGCTCAAAAGCGGTGTGGATCTAAACTGCCTTTGAGGGATCCGCAATCACATTCTTATTCAGTGTCAAATCTGAGAGCATCATGTAGCCGCCCCCTAGGTGTTGAGCCTCATCCCAATCCCGAGGAGAAGTCAGTTAATTAAATAAAGAACTAGAAGTTGAAACCTCGATTCACTCCATAAATAGAAAGCATGGAGGTTCTGGCCGTGGAGACAAAACACTGTCAACCCAAAGTACCATAGAGGGCAATTTTTAGTGTAGGCCCATACTGACCAGAGTTTCCTTCTGACAGAAGGAACATGATAGACAAGAGAAGACATACGACATTGGAGAAGAGATGCCCAAGAAACAAGACATGTCTACTATTTTTACTATAAATACATTAGATGAATGATATGAAAGTGAAGAAAAAAAAGTGGTTCAGAGGATGGAGAGAAGAGAGAGTTTTAGGAGAAGGGCACTGTATTTTTCAGTTTGTAAGACCGAGGGGCATGGATTGTAAAATATTATGTTATTGAAGATTCCTTTGAATTGTTTTTATCAGACTATCTTCTAAGTTTCAATTCTATTTTTCTTCTTGTCTGGATGTAGCATATTTGATTTATGGATTCCTAAGGCGATAGAGGATCTGCTCTCATCTTTCCCATGTTTCATCATTTATCACTCAGACACATTTTGTTTCTCTTCTTGTTTGGATGTAGCATATTTGATTTATGGATCCCTGAGGCAGTAGAGGATCTGTTGTCATCTTGCCCATGTTTCATCGTTTATCACTCAGAAACATTATGTTTCTCTTCTTGTCTAGATGTAGCATATTTGATTTATGGATTCTTGAGGTGGTAAAGGATCTGTTGTCATCTTGCCCATATTTCATCGTTTATCACTCAAACACATTCTATTTCTCTTCTTGTTTGGATGTAGCATCTTTGATTTATGGATTCCCGAGGTGGTAGAGGATCTGTTTTCATCTTGCCCATGTTTCATCATTTATCACTCAGACACATTCTGTTTCTCTTCTTGTCTGGATGTAGCATATTTGATTTATGGATTCCTGAGGCGATAAAGGATTTGCTTTCATCTTGCCCATGTTTCATCGTTTATCACCTAGACACTTTTTGTTTTTATTCTTATATGGATTTAGCATCTTTTATTTATGGATTCTTGAGGTGGTAGAGGATTTGTTGTCATCTTTCCCATGTTTCGTTGTTTATTATTCAAACACATCCTATTTTCTTTGCAGAGAGGATCTTTGCTTAGTAAATTTTCATCTTTCTGTTAAAAATTTATTTCTTTCCTTCACCATTAAAAATCCTTTGTCGGATAGGCAGTTTAAATTCCTTCATTGAGCAGTATACTTATGACTCCATAGCCCAATAGTCCAGGACTGATATGCAATGACATTTGTTACCTTTTCCTTTCTTTGCAGTCTTGTTCTGACTCCCGACTTTTAACCCACTCAAAAAAAAATTAATGTTACTAGGATTACTCCCATTTTCATTCGGGGAGTGACTCTTGGATCGATAACATTAATGGCACCATTGCTGAGGATGAAAGTGGATATATCTTCCCTGGGAGAATGACAACAAGGAGAACCAATTTTAGATAGTGAATTGAAGCTGGACACATTTCTCTAACTGCTTATCTTTTACCATGGCGACTCCATTATTCAGAATCTGTTGGTGACTCCACTGGAAGGAGACAAATCAAATGGCTATGGAGGATATCCCAGCCAAGAGGTTTTCCCCACTAAATTGCTCAGCCATAGCTGGTTATCCACATCCCGTGCCTCAAATTGATGAATGGAAAGATCCGCTGCCAATATTTTATGAAGGTGAGAATGAAAACCCTCTTGAACATCCTATATCACCTCAGGAATCCATAAATCAAAGATGCTACATATAGATAAGAAGAGAAACATAATGTGTCTGAGTTATAAACCATGAAACATGGGAAAGATAACAATAGATCCTCTACTGCCTTAGGAATCCACAAATCAAAGATGGTACATCCAGACAAGAAGAGAAACAAAATGTGTTTGAGTGATAAACGATGAAACATGGGAAAGATGACAGAAGATCCTCCACCGCCTTAGGAGTCCATAAATCAAATATGTTACATCCATACAAGAAGAGAAATAGAATGTGTCCGAGTGATAAACGATGAAATATGGGCAAGATGACAACAAATCCTTTACTGCCTCAAAAATCCATAAATCAAAGATGCTACATCCAGAGAAGAAGAGAAAAAAAATGTGTCTGAGTGATAAATGATGAAATATGGGCAAGATGACAACATATCCTTTACTGCCTCAGGAATCCATAAATCAAAGATGCTACATCCAGACAAGAAGAAAAAATAAATTGAAACTTAGAAGACAGTCTGATAAAAACAACTCAAAAGAATCTTCAATAACATAATATTTTACAATCCATTCCCCTCAGGCTTACAAACTGAAAAATATAGTGCCCTGCTCCTAAAACTCTCTCAGCTCTCCATCCTCTGAACCCCTTTTTTTTCTCTCCTTTCATATAATTCATTTGATGTATTTATAGTCAAAACAATAGACATGTCTTTTTTCTTGGGTGCCTCTTCTCTAGTCCCGTATGTCTTCTCTTATCTGTCATGTTTCTTCTGTCAGAAGGAAACTCTAGTCAGTATGGGCCTACAGGAAAAAATTCCCTTTGTGGTACTTCAAGATGATAGTCTTATGTCTCCATGGCCAGACCCTCCATGCTTTCTATTTATTGAGTGAGTCGAGGTTTAAACTACTAGTTCTTTCTTTCATTAACTGACTTCTCAAGATCGGGACAAGGCTCAATGCTTAGGGGGTGGCTAGGTGTTTCTCTCGGATTTGACATTGAATAAGCATGTGATTGTGGGTTCATCAAAGGCGGTTTGGATCCACACCTCTTTTGAGCCTGCAATTCACCACCTTCCACCATGTGGCTCTTTTGTTGTACCATGGTTTCAATTGTGGGACTGCTCAAGAATTTTCTCATTTGAGCATGTTGCATCCCCACAATGAAGCATGGTCGTTGATATGGTCACGATCTGTGACTTAGGCACCCTACTATTTTAGTGCCCCCGTTAAATATTACCCGCATGCCAACTATAAAATACTTCAAACCGCGCTTAGATATGGCTCTAATTTTGGAACTGAACAAGAAAACCTCTCAGAGGATGATCTCCCAAAGCTGATGTGTCGGCCTGATGTCACTATGCTGGCATGTCATGGATGGAGGGGTGACACGTGTCGCTCGAAAGTAGGCTGATGACATGTCCAAAAATGCTTGAAATGAGTGCCATGTCTCAGTGCTAGATGGATGCCACATTTCTTTGACACTTCGGAGTTCGGGGGGGGGTCTGCATATAGAGATGTCATAACTCACGGAGTAGCATGAGCCTGGGTGACATGGCAGCCTAAAATGAATGATGAAGCTTGGAAATGAACCGCGACCATCAATATGAGGAGAAAACGCGACATAGATCTGTGAACTCCAGGAGAAAAGTACTTCGGTGGAAACCGGGAGTGGAGAAGCCAAAACTCGCTAAGACCAAAGTCTTGAAGTAAATCATGACCGTCCGATCTAGAGGGACATGTGGTAGAGATCCCTAAACTCCGGGAGAAAAGTACTCCGGAGGAAATCAGGAGTGGAGAAGCCGAAACTCCTGAAGCCTAAACTCCCAAAAAAGATCTTGACCGTTCGTTCTAGAGGACGCACGACGCTTGATATGCAACTTCAGGGATTTTGTATTGTCGTTAAACCTTGTGCAACTTTGACATTCCGAATGCACGATAGCCGTTGATCTGAACTTCTCTTGGGATCTCCACCATTGAAAAATAAATTCGCCCGCTGCGTGTATTTCAAGCTCGAAATGGGTTGCTTTTGAGTCCTGCGCTTGGATGTTTCCTATGCAATAAAGGACTTGGTCGTCCTGTGACCCTTGACAACTTTATGTGATAACAGTTTCATGTTTATATTTTCTATTGTGCATTTTCATTTTTGTTTTTGGTTTCAAAACTAAATAGTTTGGCAATTTGAATGATAATTTTTTGCATTGCATCTGAAAACCAAAATAAGATCTCTCTCTCTTTTCTCGGGAAAACATTACAGTACTTTAGAATTTTCCTTGCTTCATCAAAATAAAATATTGAAGTGCATATTGCATTTTTATTAATTTATTTACTTTCCAACGAATTTGATATGACCCAAGGGGGGCATATATGGAGTTAAATGTATATGATACGACCCCAAGGGGGGGAATATATGGGGACAAATGTACATTTTACATGTAAATATATATGTAATAAGTTCGAACTAATAGTAAAGGGGCCTCATGTGCAAGAGTGAATAGGTATATATAGAGATCATGTATTCATTATTGTGGACATGTGAATTGTGATGTATGAATGTATTTGGTTATGTGGAGGAGGTCCTCCTATTATTTAAGGATATATTGTGTAAATTATCTATCTTGTAGTTGTGATCCATGCTCAAATTCTATACACGGTATGTATGTTTGTTCTGTTATGATAATTTAATCATTTGGATCATTACATTTGGCATCAAAGCATTGATCTTAGGGTTTTCCCTTCTCAATAAAGTCATTTTGTAAGTTTCTCTCTAACATATTTTCTGGGCCACTTCAAAAATTAAAACTAGGAGGTTTTTTAGAAGACATATAAAGGTACCTTTGGTACAAATTTCAACTTCTGGGTCATTGTAATTTCATAGATACACCTTGTAGAAGACAGAGTTTTTTACTAGTCCTATAACTAGTCTCAAACAAGTGTTCTAGGTAAAATAGTCATAAATTATTCATAGAGGATACAATTTATATGAGACTAATTGCATTAGAAAGAGTACAATCCTTGGTATTTTTTGTTCAAGTTTTAGAATTAGATATCAAATATTGGGCACATGGCATTCTGTACAAGTTCGCTCTTCTGAATAGGCGAAGATTCAACAAGGTTTGAGAAATTTACCATAACTTTCATTTGGTACACCCAATTTTGGTCAGACCCCTGACATTGCAGAGAACACATTTCAGAGTACTACATGTCAAAATTTCACACTTACAGGGGCTGGAATTTCAGAAATACATTAGAAGGAAGGTCGGCCAAGAGTACAAACTCCAAATCAAGGTTTCAAGGGTATGTTCACTTAAAACTATCTTAAATTTTTATTGGAATGTCTGATTGAGATTATTCAAAATCCATTGGAAAGAGAAAACATAAAATATTATATTGGAACAAGGAATATAACTATTTGAGATCATTATTCCTAATATATTGAGGTTGTAATTTGAGGGTTGGGGTTAGGACTTAATTAAGAATCAATGGAAATACTTCACATTAGTGGACATGAAGATAAAGATGAAATAAATCCTGAGAAATGGTTGAGGATGATAAAGAAAACCGATTTGATTCCTTGTAGGGAATCTTTTGTTTTTTCAAGGGAAGCTTCTAAGTGGTGGAATAACTTTGATGAAGATATTATATTCCACTCCACATGGAAAAAATATGAAAAACTCTTCTCAAATAAATGGATCAAGGATAAAAGAAAATGGAGGAGATGCATAAAATTCAAGTGAAATTAAATGAATCAGAAGAAAATGTCTCCAAGTTAAAAAAGTATAATGAAGAGCTAAGAAAATATATTACAAATAAAAATAATGAGTTCTCCAAGATGCAATCCATTAATGAATCACTCATTAAGGAGGTTAAGAACTTAAAGCAAGAAAAGAGTAGCAAAGCAAAGTTGGAAAATGATGATTCAAGGGAAGAATTGAAAAATAAATATGAAGAGATATCTAGATTATGAAACCATAATAAAAAACTATTGGATGAGGTTAATATAT